>WOGM01001203.1:0-10362 GCA_015342125.1 Leptinotarsa haldemani | reverse complement strand
GAACTTCGAATAAGAAAACCTTTTATGATTATTTGAAACATATCTACATCAAAAATATATTATATGTGTTTCAATACACAGAAAAAGTAATCATAGCAATGATAATATCCGAAACGAACACTATAATTTTAATGAAAATTGAAATGAAGTAATTTATATAGGTACCCAAAAAAAATATTGGCGCAATAAATGTTCGAATTGGAGTCCTTCCATTTCGAAACATTCAATACACTTATTTGCTGCACAAATCAGTCAAAATTCTCAATCTCGAGTCTTCCACATTTTCTAACTGTCTGCCAGCGTAAATCCTATTTTTCAATGTACCCCATAGAAAATAGTCCAAAATAGTAAGAGCTGGTGATCTTGCAGACCTCGTATTGTCCCATTATTTGTCTCGAAATGGAAGGACTCCAATTCGAACATTTATTGTACAATAAAGTTTTTTGTGTATATAAATTACTTACTTCATTTCAATTTTCATTATAATCATAGTGTTCGTTTCGGATATTATTATTGCTACCAGTTTTTTTCTGCCCATCAAAACACATATAATATATTTTTGAATTGAAGGGGTTATATTTTCAGGAGTGATTCATTTTTTGGGAAAGAAAGTTTTTGGCTTTCTACTACTCCATCTCCATATGTATCGAGATGGAGTAGTAGAAAGTCAAAAACTTTCTTTTCCAAAAAAAAATATATTATTGTTGTAGATTTGTTTCAGATAATCACAAAAGCTTTTCTTATTCGAAGTTCATTGTAGAAAACGCTCAGAGCAATGGAAAAAATCTCGAAAAACTCTACGGTACATAGGAAGATGTGAAAGTTGCTTTTGTGTTTTTATTCAACTCAGTCAACCAATTTCCAGGGCCATAATTTGAAACAGATTTCTCAGTATGAAGTGAACGTCTACGATCTAAAAACTACAACAAAAAATAGAGGTCCATATTTAAAAATTCAAAGATGGGGGTGGCCCAAGTATAAATGTATGAATGATTCATGGATATATTCTGAGAGCCCACATCAAGTGCCAATAGCAAATTGTGGACAGATTTTCAATATGTCTGTGAATAAAGAAGATATAGGCAAAATTAATTTGGAATTTTTTTGGTTTTTCCTGTATCTGTATCTCCAGAATCAGAAGAGCTATATTCGATTTCCTTACATCATTGAATAGGTCTTTGCCATAATTTAACCGAAACTCTATATCTTATCCTTTACGAGATCCCCATATACAGAAACAAATTTGAATAGAGGATTTGAATAGAATTCAAATCCTCAAGAAACGTTCTTTTATAGATTCAAAAAACACTGTACATAGTTTTACAAAAACAAAACACGTGTTTCGCTATACAATAGCTTCTTCGGGCGTGTTTACACCCTAGTATACGCTAGAAAATGTTATTTGTTATGCCCTGCTAAACTTGTTGATCATTTTGTTTCAGGAGACCAATTCTAAAACCATTTTATCTATTAGTCACGACCAATATATCCACTAGAGAACAGATAAACACCCTTTCAACCAATAAAACTGATGTAGTCACTCATCAAACTGAAGGATGAAAATCTTTTGTCCCGGTCGTATTTTTATTTTTGTCTGCCCAAAATGAAACAACAAATTCTTCAATAATTGCTCGACAGAGATCAGTTAGATTACCTAATACGTCTACAATTCTCACAGACAGCATATACATATGACTACCTGTTAGAGAAGAACAACAGGAGAGCATCTAGATATACCTGGCCAGCATTCATAAATCATAGCAGGTAACATCGATCTATCTGCGCCATAATCTACGATTAGATATGGGCGTATGAAATGCCCAACCCCGACTTTGAATTGAAATATATGTACAGATGTGGAATTGCCCAATTGTATGGGAAGATTTCAGAGGATATGAAGTAAAGTAATGTAAATGAAAGTATATTGACTAAATATTACTGGAGTTTTATCCCAACACCAAACCGGTATTTTAACACCTCGACACGTGTTTCGATCACCAAGTGATCATCTTCAAGAGGAAGATAGAACTTTGCATCACATGTATTGACTACCTTACATATTTGAATACGTTTGTACCAAGTTATTTACAGTCAAGACTGGAGGCCAAAAAAATCAGACAACACAAACACTGTCAACATACAATTTAACGATAATTATAGACTTGCCTCAAAATTACCTACTATTTATTTATTTATTTACTTTCGGGTTCAAGGCCCATTGAACTCAATACAATGTTGAATCAAAAATAGCTACACACAATAATACAGAAGTACAGATAGAATAAAAAAATATATATATATATATATAAAACTAGTCAAATTGTAAAAATGCATCTTTCTAGGAAGTCTAGCATTTTGAGAGACTTACCAGTGGCTCACATGTGGGGCTGAAATGAATGTGAACTATCTAAGGAATAAGCTTAAATCTTCTATTTCTTTAACATTATTGAGTGGAACTTGATTTATAGTAATATATACTATAAATTATAAAATTATGGAATTGCATTCCCGTGTATTAATTTTCATACCATTGTCGAAACACCAATTGTATAGAAGGTTCAGCTGATTTTGGATTTCTACACAGTCGTCCGGTGAATCGATTTTCTTGTAAACTTTCAATCAACTGCGAACATTGGTCTCATCAATGGTCTCAAATGGGGTCCTTGGGAACACCTAATGGTACTTAACCTCGGGAAGCTTCAAAACCGTTAAATCGAGTTATCTGTATCCGCTAAGTTGTTTGAATCAGTTGTGTACGATTATTGATAATACGACGTAATCAATATGGTAAATTGAAACCAACAAATATTCGAAAAAAAATCTGTCGAAACAAATAAGAATAACACGGAATATTTTTTTATGAAACCTTGACAAGGAAATTCAAGTAGATGCTATTTAAACGAAATCCACTGAAGCTTTCGACAAAATTGATCACAATTTACTAGTGATCAAGTTTGCTGAAGTCGGTATTACTGGTACTGGATCACTGCTGAATTGATGTCGATCTCACGTCAGTAACCGTCGTGTGGTGGTATGTATTGGGAATTATATCTCAAATTCAATTCGCATAACATCTAGAGTTCCCCAGGGATCATATTTGGGTCCACCTTTCTTCAACATTCATATAAATGACATTTCAGAATGTTTTGAGTTTTCGAATGTTCTCATGTACGCTGAAGATATGAAAATATTGCATGGGGTGCTCCACCCCAAACTTTTTTTGGGTCGAACTACTTTTTTTAGTTTTTTTATGATGTGACAATAAAAAATACATATAACCCTGAATGTTCACCCTTTTATCACCAACCGCTATTTTTAATAGGCATTTTTAGTAATTCACTCATAGATCAGTTGTTATTACCGTCAGGCGTCTATCGGTGTCACTTCTCAATCAGTAAACAGCGCGGAATAGGGATGAGAACGGAGTCGTTCTCCAGTCTCTCTCACACAATGATACTTCTCTCACTCCCTACATAGTTTTCGGTCACTATTTGAATTATGGATTTGTCAGGGATACCACCACATAATTCACAATTGAAAGTTGTATTGTTGCATAATTTGCAACGGCTGTGCAAATCAAAAACATTCTAAATGGAAAATTCCGAAGTGAAAATTTGTAATGACTATTGATAAGTCCCAAGGCTAAACAACAAACATCATGTTTTTCACACGGACAATTATACGTGGCATGCTCTCGAGTGGGCAAACCATCCAGTTTGTTTGAGTTAGTTTAACAAGGACTAACGAAAAATATTGTACACACTTTAGCATTAACGGATTTATATCATTTATGAGTGTTATCGTTCTGATAGAAATAATTTATGTGGCAAAACAACGTTTGCCGGGTCAGCTAGTTTCTTTATAAAATCTCAAGAAATAATTCCTGGCCAAGCCGTCTCTGTCACACGCAGTGTTGGAGGAGGAATCCCACACACCTATCGCCGATGTTCAGTATCCAAAATCGTGAGAAGTAATGACTATATTCAATTACGGGGGTACATTTCGTTATTAGAGAAGCGATTACTGTACTTAAATTGAACAACACCTACTTATTTAATATCAAAACGCCTTAAATAAACAGTAATGTTTACAATGGGGCTGGGCAGATTGATGATATTGGTTTTTAATCTTGTGATACACGAAACATGGCATATCGGTAGGCTATTTTGTTCATCGTGTACTATCGCTTTCAGTAAAATGGGAAATTAATGAGACTTCCACAGGTAGGGATGTTACACGGCCAACTGATATGGGGTGAGGAATTAAGGTCAGAGAACAAAGGAGCCTGCGCTATTCACACGGGAATCTGAGTTTGGTTGATTTTTTTCCTGATATTCTTGACTGCCGACTTGAAAGGTATAAATGGGTCAATTTCCGGCAGTTTCTGTAATGGTGGAACAACGAAATGGACATTTTCGGATTTTCAAATCCATAGTTGGCTTATTGCACAAAGTGGGTGATCTCAGTGATCCATCAAACTTCCGCCCTGTATGTCTCTAGGCAAGCTAATAGAGAAACTGATTAAAATAAGATTGCCAATTTTTTATCAATAATTAATATCATAAGCAACAACTATTACTGGAGTTTTTTTCCAACACCAAACCGTTATTTTAACACCGTGACACGTGTTCCGACCACCAAGTGATCATCTTCAAGAGGAAAATCAAACTAATAATACTAACAAAGTTATTCTTATTTATACTATACTCTCATAGAAATAAAAGAACATAATAATATTATGAATAACGATGGTGGACCAATACCTTTGTAGCTTGTTAAAATAATATTTTAATTATTAGATTTACCTAACATAAAGGCAGATTATAAAATTAATTTAAGACTAATAGATGAGGCAATATTGTGAAATCAATATTGTGAGATCAATTTTATATAGCTTGTTAAAATTGGTACTACATTTTTATTATCTACTGTTCTATTGATATATGAATAAATATATATTTTATTGAGTTGATTTTTTGGTAATGGATGTTTCACTAACACTATATTCCTCCTCTGGGTTCAGACATTCTTCGTGTTCCCCTTGAGAGTCTTTTCTTCTAGTTTCCTACATACTTCGTCCATATTCACCAAGTAGTTAGGGGAAATCGGAAATTTTGATGGAGTGTGTCGGAAGGGAAGCATTGATATTGTATTCAAACGCATATGTTGTTCCTCCATATTCCATGTTGTACTTGTCCCGCAGTCAAAAAATACATTATGCCTCTTTTTCATTATTTTTCCAGGATCCATCGTATTTATTTCCATTCTAATATACAAGAACACCCAGCCCTTGTCTGACGCCTTTGCTCCATTGTCCCTCAAAGTAGGAGCCATCTGTGTACCACATTTGTCCGTATCCATCTCTCAAGCCTTCTTTCCAATTTCCAATATAAAAACCTCCATTTATGTAGACCCCAACACCAGTTGCATCCTGTTTGCCACGTTTCCAAAATCCTCTCTATTTAGTCTCGAATACATTTATATTGGGTATCTTATGAGCCGCAATACCATATCCGTGAGGATAGTTGTTTTTGAAGTCTCCTCCATATATTACTTCATTATTGTTTGAAATTAATATTTCCTTTTCCACTTTTTTTTATTGTTTCGCACCCACATACTGAATTACATTTCGCATGTTTCAGTCCGTTTCTCTGGGCAAGAAGTTTCAACTTTTGTGAATGAGTAAGATCTGTTCTTCCCTTTTTCTAAAATAATAATAATGTTGAAATAATATTTTAATTATTAGATTTACCTGACTATTACATAAGAATACATTGTAAAATTAATTTAAAACAAGTAGATAAGGCAATATTATGAAATTAATTCAAGACAGGTACTTAGAAGCGGTATCTATGGAATAAATAAGGATAACTTTGTAAAATCTATTTAACAAAATCTCTTTAAAATCTGTTTAATCCGTTAATCAGCTGTCGCCCCCATACGAACGACAACCCTCAGAAGTTGAGAGACTTGTGCAGGCTAAGGACTAATGAGGCCTTACCTTTCAACGTGTGATTCCTAACACGGTTGCAGAATCATCCCAGCTTCAACTAGATAAATTCTCTCGAGAAACATATCTGGTAGAGGCAGGAATCGAACCCACGGTCTTCCGATTGTGAGTCGGGCGCACTACCACCGCGGCCAATTCCACAACATTAGTTTGATCACAATCACAATGATTAGTTTGATCTTTATTTAGAAGGTGATCACTTGGTGATCGAAACACGTGTTGGGGTGTTAAAATAACGGTTTTTTGTTGGAAAAAACTCCAGTAACATTCATTACAATGCCAAAGGTTCCAAACAGTGCATCACAAGATCATAAGCAAAAGCCAATTTGCTTTTCAATCAAAAAAAGAACACCTACGATGAATTAGCTGATCACATTGTAACCCTCAATAAAAAGCTAGCTTCAGTGTAAATATCTTATAAAATTTGGTAGGTCTACCGCTAAATCTAGTACTTTCTCACCCATTGAGTCTCATTTTAGGTATGGAATTCTATTAATTCTGGTGAGTATGTTGCAAAATTTGTTTCCAGAATGCAGAATCAGAAAAGAGCTATAAGATTCATGTGCAATGCCAAAAATCGGGACTCCTGGGACTTCTGCGAATCCTTCGTTCAAACTACACAAAATTTTTAGTCTTTGGAATCTTCATTTCAGAAACAGTTTGTTTGATTAACTAACATTATTTGATATTTAGCGGTTTCATCAATAAGTATGCCCTTCGTCAAGCTAACGACCTAAAATTACCCATACTAGTCTCTACTCTAGTATGTCTAGTCAAAGACTCCTTATATTATAATGGTCTCAAGCTGTTTGATTATTCACCTTTTTTTTAGTGGGGAAATGCTCTTGCACACCCTGCGCTAGAAAGCAACAGGGTAGTGTGGGACTCTAACCCACTTAAACCCAACTTTCATCTTCGCCGTCTGACGCCGGAACCATTCAGTAGGATATAACATCAGTTATGTTAGCGGCTTCTCTCCTTATCTTTCATCATTTTGTATTTTCCTTTCTTCATTTTGTTTTGATTTGATTACCTCACATATAAATGTAAATACTTCTTTCCATACAACTTCCGATTTCAGCATGTTTCCTATCACATTGTCCGGTGTTAGGACTTGTCCTAGAGATAAGAAAGTACGCATTCTCCTTGCCTTGCCATCTAGCACAGTGGAAAACTGTGTGTCCGGGATCATCCACTTGGCCAGAATATACACATCTGTCGTCCGTTTTCCCTATCTCATTTGCATAACTTCTGAAAGCTCCATGGCCCCACAGAAACTGGGAGAAGTGAAAGCTTGTTCTTCTATGTTTACTCAGTACCAATGGGATAAGATCTGGTATTAATCTTTTCGTCTATTGAGCTACCGCTGTGTTCTCTTCCCATCTACTTTGCCACCTTGCTAATATGTCTTCTCTGACATTGTTCACCAGGGTTTCACCTCTATATAAGGCAGTGCGCTCTTGGATGAGCAAGTCAATTGGCATCACTCCTGCTATAACGGCAAGAGCTCCTGCTGAAGTAGTCCGATATGCTCTAGCTACCCTCAGTAGCATCCATCTTTTTCCACAGTTCGGTCCTCCAATATTGCTCATTATAGCATTCAGCGCCGTAACTGTTTTCTGAGCTTTCTCGATGGTCTTTCTTATGTGACAATTGAAAATTAGTTTATCGTCGATCCACACTCCAAGATACTTCATATGTTTGGTCGGTTTAATGCTATGACCACCCACCTCAAACAATATACCCTTCTTGTTCCTCTTTCCTGTAATAACAATGGCTTCTGTTTTCTCTGGGGCCATTTCTAGGTCATTGACGAAGATCTAGTTCTCAATTTTTTTAAGAGCAGAGTTGGCACAGATCATTAGATTACAGAACATTGCTCTAAATACAAGGGCAAGGTCATCTGCATATGCAATAGTTTTGCACTTCCCAGGTATTTCCAGTCCTAACACTCCATTATATAATACATTCCACAATGTTGGTCCTAGAACTGATCCCTGGGTTATCTCCTGCGTCATTTCCATATTGAAGTTCTTGTCAATAAGTACTCTATCTTCCAAGTAACAGTCTTTAATTTTAACTAGATGTTGGTTCATCCCTAGTTCTTGTAGTCTTCCTATTATATTAGTCCAGGATGCTGTATTGAATGCATTTATATATCGATTGCGATATGTGCTTTCCAATCGAAGGAGAAGGTACCTACATGTTCCAGTAGTATTTCTATAGCTGATACCGTTGATCTTTTTGTTCTGAAGCCATATTGGTCGTTCGACAGCCCTTGTTTTTCCTGTTGTTCTTTCTCCAGGCGTTAGTTAATAAGATATTCATATATTTTACCTGCCGTGTCAAGAAGACGTATTGTTCTGAATTTAGGGTTTTCTAGGTTGACCGTTCCCTTTGGAATCAATGATATCCTCGCCTTTTTCCAAGCTGTTGGAAATCTATGAGTAGCAAGTAGGTAACTATATATTCCTAGCATCGTTTCTGGGATGACTTTAACCTCTTTAATCTCTTCCGGCGAAATTCTATCTGGGCCAGGGGCCCTACCTAGTTCTTCCCTAGTAAAGCGCTCAGGCAAATTCTGAGTCCAAATGGGGGTTTCTTGATTGATCCTTGCTGGAAATAAGCCTCTGATAATTTCAGTTCTCTTTTCTTCGGTAAGGTTGTAGGGTAAGTATGCTTTGAAGGTTTTCATCGTAATTTTGTATCCTTGTCCCCATATCCCCATATCATTTTTCAGGTCTTCGCAGAGTTTATTCTACGCCTTGACTTTAGCATCTTTGATAAGGTTGTATAGCTCCCTTCTCATTGTTCTGAGTTCTACTTCTCTGACGGCTAAAGTTTCTTGGTTCATTCCTCTCCTATCTCTCGTCATCTTCCTTCTTTTTTCGTTCTATTTCTTCCTATGCTTCTCGATCGTCTCATTCCACCAGTAGGGTTGTGCTTTTCACCTCGTAGCTGATGCGCCTTCTTGACTTGCCTTTTTCGCCTTCATTATATTCTGAATTAACTTAGTATTCGACTGCTCGATATTGGGTTTCAGGATTTCGATTGCTGACTTGAAGGTTTCTTTATTGATTTTTGGTTTGCATGGCCTTGGTTTACGAGGTGCTCTCCTTTCGTCCTGTATTTCAAAATAGATATATCGATGGTGTCTCAAAGACTCTTGTTACAATACTTCCCAGTTTACTAATTTCTTGAATATAGTGGATGTTGCAAAAGTTATGTCTGGATTCGCTGTTTCCTCTAAAAAAGGTGGGAGAGTTTCCACTGTTTTCGACGGCCATATCTAAAATTACCCATACTAGCCTCTACTCTAGTCAAAGACTCCTTATATTATAATTGTCTTTAGCTGTTTGATTATTTACCTAGCCATACTTAAAGTTTAGAGAATAACTGTAAATTTCAGAAATCAGTAAAATATTTATTATGTGCTAGTGTGGTAGAACCTGTTATAGTTTAGAAGAGTTTTATGAGACCAGTTTTTAATATATTAAGTATTTTTAATATATAGACAAAGTGTGGTACACTGCAATTTTGACAATTAAAACACACTATTATTATTATTGATTTTTTCGGAATGAATTCTCGAAATGTTCATTTCTCTCAACTGAAAACACTAGAAAGATACTACTCAGTACAACTCTGACCTTGGTGCGACTTTCTGAAAGACAAAAATGACTTCTTTCAAGTATCAATAAATATTAAATTAAAGGTCCCCGCCGTGTCTGTCAATCTGTTTTGAAAATTAATGATAGTGAGTTCATTCAGCTATAAAACTACTGAGTATAAATATCAATTAATACAATACAAGAATATCATTATAACTGGTTAATAACATGATATATAAAATTATATTAATTTTAAGTAAACTCTGTATAAAGTCAATATGAGGTAAGAAAAAAAATATTTCAATACCGTCATCAAATTATTAATCAGAAATCAATGTTATTTTGATCAAGAATGAAACGCATTTTTCTAAATTAAAAAAAAATGTAACAATTTTGTATTTCTACTGGAAACTAATCATTTTCCAAATCTTTATAGAATAAGTGAATAATATTCATTACTAAACCAAAGGTTCTAAACAATCACATCACAAGTTCTGTTGATATTGATGAAAATCATGCCAAACTATCTTTATACTCATTTGTATAATTCAAAAGCTGAATTGATATCTTGTTAGGACACCATTTGCTATATATTTGCTATTGTTTTCAGTACCGATAACTCCCACCAATAATTCCGATATGATGGCTACAATATCGTGGTTTTTCTTATTAGTCAGTGGGCTATGCTTGAAGACTGGCAGTAAACAATCTAAAGAAATGAACTTTATACGTTCAAGCCAG
>WOGM01001202.1:0-10355 GCA_015342125.1 Leptinotarsa haldemani | reverse complement strand
GATGAGCAGAAAAAAAAATGATAGCGAAACGAACACTATAATTGTAATGAAAATTGAAATGAAGTAATTTATATACACAAAAAATGTATGGCGCAATAAATGTTCAAATTGGAGTCCTTCCATTTCAAGACAAATAATGGGCCACCAGATCTTACTATTTTGGACTATTTTCAATGGGGGACATTGAAAAATAGGATTTACGCTGGCAGAGAAATAGAAAATGTGAAAGACTCGAGATTGAGGATTTTGAATGATTTCGCAACAATGCAGCAAATAAGTGTATTGAGGGCAATAAATAATATGAAAAACTGAGTTCAAAAATGTCTCGAAATGGATGGACTCCAATTCGAACATTTATTGCGTCATTAATTTTTTTGTGTATATAAATTACATCATTTCAATTTTCATTACAATTATATTGTTCACT
The DNA here is from genome assembly GCA_015342125.1 of Leptinotarsa haldemani. NCBI lineage: Eukaryota > Metazoa > Arthropoda > Insecta > Coleoptera > Chrysomelidae > Leptinotarsa > Leptinotarsa haldemani. The sequence continues at coordinate 9,928 of WOGM01001202.1, read as the reverse complement.
TTGGATGTTATTATTGCTATCATTTCTTTTTCTGAATATTAAAACACATTTGATATATTTTTGATGTAGATGAAAATGACGTTGGCCAAGCCGTCACTATCAACGGCGAGTACTATAGGTCAATAATTACCAGCTTCTTTTGGCCTAAATTGGATGATCTGGATACTGGACACTAACGACATATGGTTTCAACAGAACGGCGCTATCTGCCACACAGCTCATGCTACATTGGATATTCTGCACGAACAATTTGAGGGCATGGTCATCTCACGTGGAGGTGGTGTGAACTGGCCATCGAGATCGTTCTATCTGACCCCGTTAGACTTTTTTTTGTGGGGTTTTCTTGAGTCGCAGGTGTATGCGAATAAACCACAAACCACAGCGGGTCTCAAAACCAACATTAGCCATGCTCAAGATACTACTCGCATTCGAAAAATTTCTCCTTAGTAATAATGTGTCAATAAATAGTATAAAACAAATTCGTTACCCGTTGCCTGTTCCTATGTATGCTTAAATCTTTAAAACTACGCAACACATTTTGATGCGCGTTTTTTGATAGATAGAGTGATTCAAGAGGAAAGTTCATATGTATATTACATGCATAATATAGTGGAGAAACACTGATAATTTTAGAGGTTTCTGATGTGATGTAAATAAACACAATTTTTGCGCTAACATTGCAAACGCTCGCTGAACCTTACGTTCAATACATATTTGGGAGAATGGTCATAGTTGTTTCATCAACGAAGCGCTACAGCCGTAGAGAGCCACGTTAAAAAAGAAATCGTTTACATATATTACGAACAATAGGGGATCTAGAACAGACCCTTGTGGAACTCCGAATTTAGTCATTCCTTTTGAGCTCGACATCACAATGCTTTCCATATGATTCAAAAAGAGTTAATGAGAGTCATCTCATTCCATTATTTTGAGTTTTTCGAAGGAGAAATTGTCATTGAATTAAAAATTTCAACTTTTGACGACACGATGACGAAATAACTAGATAAACTACCCTCAAGGAATATTTTTCGCTCACCTGGCGTCACGAAGGGGTAGGGGGCATGCGGCTCTAGGTGGTGATGGTACTGCAGGTGGTCGTGGTCAGGCAGCGGCGGTGGATACTCCTCCTCGGGGGAGCGCTCTGAACCATAGCCCTGATCACAGAGTGCCGTTTGCGTGTCGGAGAATTTCCAGTGCAGCGGCGCACCATCCCCAAGCGGCGGGATCCTATCCACCTGGAAAGAACAGAATGGAAAATCAGATGATATCGGAGAGTTCGTTGCGTTTCAATTTATTCAACATTATAAACTCTGGCAAATACTTTTCTCTCTCACGACCTTTCGTGATAAACGGATCAAATGTATGTATTACGGAGTCGGAGTTACAACAACAATTACAACAACAAACTAGTTGTCTACTTGTCTACTTCATCTCCTGAAGACGCCAACTTGATTTGTGCGCGTCTGGAATAGTGTTGCCGTTGTGGTGTACGAAAAAAGTGCTTGTCTTGGATTTATTCTAGGCCAGATGCCATGTTCTATCCTTCATTAAGTTAGAATAACTGTCTTCATTCAGAAAACAACATGAGGTTCGACAATTTCTCAATACATTGCTTATTGAACAAACAAGACAGAACTACATTGCTAACTGGTAGAAATTCGTAATTTGTCTTTCTAGATATTAATTTTTTCAACGGAGATAAACTACTAATGAATTGTGGTTTGTTTCGTTCACGATCTCTTGAAAAAATTGATGAAGAAAGCAAATATGCATGTTGCGATATAGCAACGGGGTGCAAAACACTTTCACAACACAAGATATTGGAAAGAACTGGTCGATGTTTGATGGAAATCTATATTTTAAATAACTGATACAATTTTCCGCAGGATTTTCACCGCGTGGGGTTTTTAAAAATTCCTCGAACCCCCGACAGAGTAGTACTAGAACTTTCAGCATTTGCGTTTAATCAAAAAATTAACGAGGGTGGCGGAACCAAGTAGGAGCGCGACAATAAAAAAAACATATCAATTTCAGCAAGTAGCCTTGCCAACTTTATAGAGGTCACAACCAGTGCAGAAGATCTGAGGCTGATAAATACATCATCGGAGTTTCCCTACACCTCACAAAAAAAGCCACTAAACGCATGTGAGTGCAACAAAATCCAGAGGCAATTGACAGTCTGTGTAAGCGTGTAGGGAAGAAAGAGTCGCATAAAAGAAAATTCAAGTTAGTGGCGTACATATTAAACAGCGAAGCATTCAGCCAGGTCAATGTGGTGATCCGCAAGTATAGAAACCCCCAATCAAGGCAGAAATGGGAAAAAAGGAAAAAAGGAGGGATGAAGAAGAAAGCATCTCAATGACCTGCAAATGGTCTTGGAGTGGTCGGAATAGGCCATTTACTGACTAATCACCAAAACAAAGGGAAGTCTTGATAGGGAACTAGGCAAGAGCTGAAATTGTTCACATGGAGGAACAGTGGCTTAACAGAAAATTGTAGTAACTGGCATACATATTGAACAACGAAGCATTTAGCCAGGTCAGTGTGGTGATCCGCAAATATAGAAACCCCCAATCAAGATAGAAATGGAAAAAGAAGAGAAGAGTGGCTAGAGAAGAAATCATCTCAATGACCTGCAAATGGTCTTGAAGAATTAGGAATAGGCCATTTACTGACTAATCATCTAACATAAGGGAAGTCTTGATAGGGAACTAGGCAAGAGATCTTCAACAGGATGGTTACTCTTGGAACAGACTTTGATTAGAAGACAAGAAAATAGAAGAAAGATAAGACGTCACAATCAGTGTTATCCTTTCCTTACGTCAGAGGACTTACCAACTCAACAATAAGTGGTCCCAAGCTGAAATCATTTACAAGGAAGAACACTGGTTTGAGAAAACGTTGAAAAAAAACTGCATACATGAATGAGGTATTCAGCCAGACTAGTGTGGAGATGCGCAATGTATGGAAGTCACTATTCAAGCGGAAGCGGTCTGTGTTACAGTGAACCATGAAAGTGAAGCAATGAAATCCCCCAAGTAACCTATAAATAATCTTGTATATAAGGAATACGTCAGTGTGCACCTGAAGACGATTGGGATAACAACAATCGAAACGTCGTGAAGTAGCATGTCTTGAAAACTTATCTCTTTTTCATTTTGTCTTGATCATTTCATTCTATTTTCATTTAATTTGGGTTTTTTCATTTCCACTTGAGGTTACAATAACTTATTTCCATTACAAATTGGTGTTCTTATATTTTTCAATCTTTATACCCATTGCTTATTCATTTTTGCAAGTTTTCAATGTTCCAACCATGTTACCTGGATATTTTGGCAGATAATTTATTAATATAGTTTTGAAAACACGCTTTCAAACAACATCGAAATAAAAAGTTGATTTTTAAAAAAATAAGCTCTAAACAATAACGAAAGAAAAATACTAGTATTATTGTGAAAACAGCGACTGGCGCTCGGTATACAAAAAATATGGCACAAAACGCCTACGCTTTTTTCACAATAATACTAGTATTTTTCGTTCGTTATTGTTTTAAGCTTATTTTAAAAAATATTTTCAACATTTTAGTTCGATGTTCTTTAAAAACGTGTTTTTTAGTTTGTCAAACTACATTGGTTTTTCACTTTTTAGCGTGTTTTTTAGTCTTTTTAAACTATATTTATTTTTCTGAACAAGGGGATTGGTTGGGTATCAGGATCAATGTTTCGAATTTAAATAAACTCTTCCTCAGGGCTCGAAAAGTAGTTTTTATTTTATCTAAACTTTGGGATCAATTAGCCGTACATTGTATAGAAAAATAACCATTGATATTTCCCGATTCCGGAGAGGGAGCCTGGAAATCAGTTACCAAGCCCAAGGAGGGTTACAAATAAGGCAGCTGGCGCATGTGTTAATTGAAAAAATACTTTTTTCAAATGAAGAAATATATGTAAAGTGAGTTCGAATTATATCAAGGAGGTTACGTACAGCGCCCTCTGCCCGCGAATATATCAAGCAATAATGTCGATATATCAAGGAGGTTACGTACAGCGCCATGTGTCCGCGAATAGATCAAGCAATAATGTCGATATATCAAGGTTACGTACAGCGTCATCTGAATCACACCGCTGAGCAGCATATAGTAAGAATGGTCTCTTTTGGGGGGTTTTTGCCTCTGGGAAGTGTCTGGGTGGCCCATCGGTGTCCAACCATTGTCCTGAACGTCTCCCGTTGTCTTAGTAGATCCACTTTTTATCACACGTGTCGATCCAATCCAAGAAAGGATCGTTTCAGTTGCCCAAAAGCAAAGAAAAACAGACCTAGGCACGTGACAATTTCTGTAGATGGTTCAAATCGTGAGACACCCTCTTTTTAGACCTTTCCAATACATTTTAAACCATCAAAAGTCGCATGGGAGCTGACGTCCAATTTTTCCGCCATCCCAGGCACCGTTTGTGATGGGACACTCTCCTTCAAGCTCCTCTAATCCTCGTCCCGGATGTAGGTCGACCACTTTGAGGCCCATCATCGGCAGAGCTTTGGTTCAATTCGAATTCTTAGAGAAAAATTGGCCAAAAATCGATTAACGACATCATATAGTAATAAACTGGAAAGAGGTAAGATATCAAAATTTAGAAAAAAATGCACAGCATCGATATATTTATTAAGATATGCATCTACAGAAACACATGACATTAAGAAGGGCAAAACTTTTGAGACAGCCCAACAACTGTAATCATCAACGTTGATAAGGTGATCTATATTTGCTTTTTTGAAAAACGTCTTCATAAGTATTGCAGAAAAATTTGCAGCTTCCCGCAGCTACGCCAATGTTTGCGGTTGATATGGATTGACGAAGACTCGGCGACTATTCAAAAGTGTCAGGAAGCTATCCGAGAATCTGGAAATTGCCGAAGTAAAAAAGAAATTTCGATGTCATAACTCGAACTCCGGCTGATATATTGACTCCGATATCGGATTTTCGCCACAAATAAAAAAAAAACGAGAGAAGCGGAAGAGTTTTACGATCAGGCGGTTAATATTAAAATCGATACGGTCAAAATGGAGATGAAACTTGAGATACATAATGTGTGGCAGACTCATAATCATCAATCTTATTTTATGAATGTATTGGAAAATATGAGGATCGGATTTTGAGTACGTCCATTCGTTCACCTCGAATTATTTATAAGCACCATTCTGCAAAATGGCTATAAAGAGGGGCCATGGAAATGATTCCGTAAGGTAGGTCTCCTGCCCGAGAAAGTTCTTTTCACAAATTGTGAGACAATTTGGCGCACAATTTGTGAGACTTGTCCGTCCAATTGAAATGAGGCTCTAGTGATAACTCATCGAAAACGGCTTTGGACTCCCTAGTCATTGCTGTTATTCCTTTTTGAAAATTGATTTATTCGTTCAGAAGAGATGGAGCTTTGGTGTACTGTCGATATGTTATTTTTTATATTTTTTGGAAAACCAAAAACAGTATTTTTAGCTCTTCCTTCTCTTCCGAGAAGGGTGAAATTCCCTGTGAATTTTCTTCGCCTATTGTACTGTTCCCCATGATAATTACTTCTTTGCCCACTGAATCGTCTTTATATCTGTTACGGTTTAGAATAAGGCAATGTTACTACATCATAAAAAAAACGGGCTGTTACTTATAACACTTCAATTGAGAATATTCGCATGAAAATGTATGCTCAGACAAGATAAAATTATATAAGTAAAAATTATGGTGTACTATTATCAGATAAACCTGATGGATCTTCGTCGAATGTTATGATTAAATGTAATTCAATATTTAAATGAAAGTAGCTGTTTCAGGAGGACTTTCAGTTTGTGTCTGAAAGTTACTTCTTTGCATGATCTAGACATCCATGTATAGAGTTACTTATTTTCAAACTGATTTCTTTCTTTCTTTGGAAGATTCCCTAATTTTCTTTTGTATCGAGATGGAGTAGTAGAAAACCAAAAACTTTCTTTCCCAAACACGAATAAATGTTCTACAGTTTTCTCAACTGAATCTAATTTCCTCATCTCTTCTTTTATAACATGTTCAATACACTTTCGCTATTTTTCGGCACTAGAGCCCAAACGAGTTCAATGGGATCAAGTTCACAATGATGAGGGGGCAGACATAATAATAATAATGCGTTTCTGTACATATTACGTGAAAGAAGCTTTATTTGAACATACTGTGGACGACAGTTCATTTATTTTACTTTCCTCAAATGGTATATTTTTTTATCGAAGCTACTTAATGATATCCGATTTTCTACATGCATTAGTCGGTATTGTTTCAACTTTTCTGGAATGATGAGTTGCATTATCAATCACAATAACAGATTTGGGTGGAATGGGTTCTGAAGTTTGCCCAAAATATTCTTCGATCACATCGCCGTTTATATATTGGTGATGGTCATGATAATGACCAGAATGTTTTGACTTACAACATGAATAAACCTCGCACAACAAAACCATCAAAACTACCAATGTGGGTAATAGTTACTCGCTTTATGTATCGGAACGCGATTTTGATCCCGTAGATCATCCTTCTGAAAACTTGTGAGGTGTTTGCCTTGCCTCTTTGTCTTATAATTGTGCAACGTTAATCCAAGTTTCACCCAGGTGATAAATCGAGAAACAGGGAGAGTCAAGAGGTGTTGCGCTTGATATTTCTGAATTATTTGACCCCGTATGGTATGAGGGTTTACTGGCCAGACTTCAATGCTATGGTTTGTCGGATCATTTGTGTGTTTGGCTCTCCAGATTCCTGTAAGGACGTTTCCTGCAAGTGACCGTCGATGGATATCTCTCGAATAATGTTACCATCAATACTGGTGTTTCCAAGGGATCCCTATTGTCTCCAACTCTCTTTTTATTCTATATATCAACGACTTATTGAAAAAAAAAACAAGAATCCAATATATTGCTTTGCTGACGACAGCGCACCTGTCTCGTCATTCCATTTGGATTCCAGAACATCGGCTGAAAATCTCCCAATCGCTTGACAGCAAGGAGATTGCGGTTGCTGTATTTCTTGATATTGAAGGATCTTTTGATAATGCACTACCTAAATCTATAGGATTGTCTCTGGTTAGGAAGGCTAGAAAATCGACCATAACTGGCTGGATCTATGCCATGCTAGTAAACAGAACTGCAACTATGACTCTTCAAGGCTAGGCCATCAGGTTCAGGGTCACCAGGGGCTGCCCTCGATGTGGGGTACTATCTCCCCTTCTGTGGTCGCTCCTGATGGATAATTTGCTTGATGCCCTTGACAGAAGAAAAGTTGACTGCAAGCCTACGCAGATGACCTTGTCATCCTGGCAAGGTCCACGTCGGGAAGGGTAGCTTGTAATATTCTCCAAAGCACATTGGATGTTGTTCAACAGTTGGTGTTTGAGGGAGCAGATGTCTGTCAACCCCAGCAAAACTGTGTTGATCCCTTTCACCAAGAAGAGAAAATTGGGCGATCTAACGCCTATTTCGCTCAATGGTGAGGTCATTCCATTTGGAACGGATATGTTTCACATAAAGCCAGACTGTCTCTATGGACATGTCGAAGGATTTGTGGTAAAACTTGTGACTTAGGTCCCAAACAAATCCATTGGAATTATGTGACGATTGCCAGACCAATGATCACTTATGGTGCAGTTGCTTGGTGACCGAAGACTTTACGGAAAACGACCCAAGCGAAGCTCTCTGGCTTACAGAGACAGGCTTGTCTGGTTATCTTGCATATTTTTGGAGTATAAAAACTCTTTGTGCAGAAGATCCCATCAGCCAATTTAAAATTCCGTATCTTATATGAGAATTGATGGTCGCATAGTGTAGGCTGAGTAAAACTTCCTTGCTGCAGTGCTTTCGCAGATATCGCAGAGTAGGTCAATAGGTCAATAGTCTGTGATCCATAGTGAGACCAAGCATTTTTGTTGTTGAGCAAGATGTAACCTTTAGATCGTTATATTTAAATATACTAAGAGGGTAATTCATATTACCAGGTGAATATTTCATCAACACTGTTTTGTTGATGTTGAGTGGTAGATGGTTTTTAGTAGCCCATGTAATTACTTTTTTATAGTCCAATTCAATTACTTCCGGAAATATTATGAGATTGTTTGATTTAACCAAAAGGTTGGTGTTGTCAGCATATGCAACTATATGTACCATGTAAGGTCATGATGATACTTTTTATTAGATCGTTAGCATAAATTAAAAAGAAAAGTGGTCCCAGTATGGATCCTTGAGGAACACCCTGTTTTATTGTTAATGATTGACTTTTCACACCTTGTACAATGACTTGCTGTTTCCTATTCTGAAGAAATGTCTTTATCAAATCTTGAGCAATTCCCCGCACCCCAAGTCTATTCATTTTCAAAATTAATAACACAAAATTAATAACACAATCGAACGCTTTTGAGGAATCAATAAACAAACCGCATACTTTAAATTTGCGGTCAAGATAAGTTATTAAGTGTTCATTGAAATCATATAGAGCTGTTTTAGTAGGTACTTCGATTATTCGTAAAACCATGCTGATTCGATGAGAGAAGGTGATTTGCTGATAAAAATGATAGTAGTTGATTTTTTATATTCAACTCAAATAATTTGGATATACTGGAGAGTAAACTTATTCCTCTATAATTATCATATGTATTAGGGTCTCCTTTCTCAAACATTGTAGTAACAAGTGCAACTTTTAATTTTTCAGGAAATATGCCATGCTCAACGTGCTCCTGTCGCGGTTTTTGTAAAACCCTTTACAGTAAAAATGAACAAAATTGGGAAAAGCATGATGATTTCAATGTTTACCAGAAACTTGGAAGAAATAGAGAAATCAGAGTGATCACAGTAGTCAGCATCATATGTGTGTTTTCTGCTCTGAAAGTTTTCGTTTTTGTGATGTCAGTTGTGACCAATAAAAAAAATTATAAACAACGCAAATTGCAATTGTTATAATTTGTTGTGCCTGAAGACATTTGGTTGCAAATATGGAAGCTTCCTTCAGCAATATGCTGTGTATATAATCATTAAAAGTATAACCCAATAGACAGAGAATTCAACAAAAACTTTATTGTGAGATTTTCACTAAACAATTAAAAAACTCAACACGTGTTTCGCTATACAATAGCTGCAATAGCTTCTTCAGGCGTGTCTCTAGAGAGAGATTTGCCTCAATCTTCAGACTGGGCGTTGTTTTCAAACGACACACTATCATTTATTGCTCATTTTCAACATTTGTATTTTTGCCATCCAACATTGCACAATTTATACGCCGGCATTTTCCGAAATTACATTCTCAATATACAAATCTCTATACAGAAAGTATCCAATATTTATTCAGAGTAGGTCTGTTTAGATTAGCTGAATTATTCATAGAGTATCAAACAGCATACTCTGCATCTAGTACACGATTTGTATCCAGGAGAAAATCGAATCGATCTTTCCTATTCGCCGGAACACCTGCCAGAGGTGGATGGCAAATATAAAATCCGTAATTTCCTATTCCGAACGTGCCAACTGCCGGATTTATAGCGAAGCGTCTTCGAATCCAATATTTCGTGTTCGCCAGGCCGTTCACGTGGATGTCAAAATTTCACGACGACAACGAATACCTGCGACATCTTACATCCCCTTCAGGTATTTTTTTCTTTCTGGGCCTCGTCTCCAGGCACATGAGTGTCGAGTGAAGTAAAATGAAATGGGTTCGCAAATTGTCAGTTTGAAATGTGATGAGTGTTGGTGTAGCGGAATCATCAATCAACCAAAATTACTAGAATTTTATCCCAACACCTTCTGATGGTGCTGCTCTGCACTCACTAAGATCGTTTTACCAAATTAAAAATTGGCTGAGTGCCACACACTTGAACCCCAAACATTATGGGTGGACCAGCAGTCTACAGGGCCTGATTCCACAGCATGCAATGAA
>WOGM01001201.1:0-10688 GCA_015342125.1 Leptinotarsa haldemani | reverse complement strand
TTTTAAAGAGTTTTTTCATGAATGTTTAGGTTAGATAGGTTAGGTAGGGTCAAAGGTGAGTAGGTCTATTCGTCCCTCCACCGCAACCCCCAAGGGTTTATTGTGGCTCACACCTATTCACACTCGACCATATAAACCCAGCTTCTTAACGAAGCCGATTAGTTTGTATGGTGCGTGGTCTTGCAGGTTAGATGGTACGAGTACGGCTCTGACAAACTCTGAAAACCTGATTCGGTCCCCAGCGGGGCAGACACAAAGTATGTGCTCTGCTGTTCCATCATTTCTCAAACAGAGGCGACACACAATGTCTTCCGACAGTCCGAGTCTTTGCATATGATGACGACAGTGACCTGTGAGAAGGCCTGTTGGACATGAAGTTCATTCTCGCTGTAGTTCAACAATTGTTTGATATCAACCTCCGAAGGTTGAATAAACTTCTTGGAGTGAGCCAATCCTGGAATATTCCATAACTCTTGGCATCCAGGTGTTTAATCGTTGTTTGTCAAAGCCTAAAGCGATGCTAGTGACAGGTTCTGATCCGTTGAAGCTGTTTGCCGCACCTTCCTTAGCAAAAGAGTCAGCAGCCTCATTGCTTTCCAGGCCAGCATGGCCAGGAATTCAGACCAAAGGCAATCCGTTAAGTCTTCCTATCGAGGAAAGTTGTTTTTGGCAATTTGCTACCAGTTTAGACGTTGCTTAGTAGAAGCCAAGAGCTTCCAACGCCGCTTGACTGTCCGATATTGTTTTTATTGACTTGTGTATGAGATAGGATTCTTCCACTCCGCAGACAATTCAATAGCATACATTTCTGCTTGAAATACAGTTGCATAGGTTTCTAGGCAGGTTGATATCTCTAATTTGCACCAGAACCTGAAGGTGTTTTTGATCCATATGTGAACCAACAACTATCTGCTCCTACATGAGTATCTAAGATATGCTTCATTGCCAAAACATGTATTGTATTGTGTTGTATTATATTATATTGTATCACAACTTTACTCACAGCGTCGATGTTTTTTCGTACAACCCATGTTTTTTTTTCAATTCATCAAAAATTTTATATCTGCATCTTTGCCAAAATCAAAGCCCTTGTAGATATATGTTCATAGATATGTTCATAGACAGGTTCGCCAAAACCTAAATGACTGAACTATTTTATTTGCAAATCTGTAAATGATTGAAATTTAGTGCATGCGTTTTGTTACTGCGAATAAAAAATTATTATTATTATATAATCCACGTTGGAATATGTGTGATTGATGACTTGTTTACTTCATGATAATTCATGATCACTTAAATGAAATGAATAAAAACACTTTTGTCTAAATACCACTTGAAAATTTTATTTATACGACCAGTTTCGCGTTTGATACCATTATCAAGTATAAAACTGAAATCTGAATTTTGAAACATCGATTTCATAGAATTTTCAGCTATGCTCCAAGGACAGGTATTTGAGAGACAGGATGCCAACTTAAAATACCAATCTGAAAATTCTAGGGGTTGTTTAACTCATACATTCAAGAGAGGAGACCTACATAAATCAAATTGCTCGTTTAGGGGTATATGTTTCTGGTTTTTAATTGACTTGTTGATTTCCATTGCCTCCAAAAGATTCATTTTTCTTCCTTTATTACATAAATGTAGGATTTTGAGGTTATCTTCATTTATCTTGTGGTTTGATTCTTGAAGATGTTCATACATTGCAGATATATACCTGACTTTTTCCTCTTATCTCGTTTGGGTTTTGCATTAGTTTAGATTAGTTATCAGACATTTGAGCTCATTTTTCAACCTACAACTTTTTCTACTCCACAACTCTTCTTTCTTCTTAAAAAGTCAACCAGGCAGCCAAGTCACATTTTCATTCCAGATGTTCAGATTCCTTTTCAAACCAGCAGTTGTGAAAGAAAATTCATTTTCTCTTTCTCTCTGGGAGATTCCCATGTCACTAAATTGTTACGTTTGAAGTGAGTAATCAAAGGTTTCAAAAAATCCGCATATTAGTGAATTTCCTTCTTTAGAACCTGAATGTTACGAACTTCAAAAAGAATTATCAGTTTTTCTGTTTTTCTACCCATCCAGATGGCGCCTATAAAAGTGTGTACTTTTTGGAGCATGTTATTTTGAACATAACTTTACAAATTTTCAATATATCAATTTTCCACCAATATATTTCAATAGCTTTCAGAAAACACGCATTTGGAAAAAATATCCTACTCAATAATTGAAAGACAATGCCAAATTTCAGCCCTATAGGAGCTATTTTGGTGAACTGAAAAACATTTGGAGTTCAGATAAAGAACGTCTTGAAAAATTTTATAAACCCTAAAAGTTTGCTAACACTAACTATAAAGAAGCCGAAATAGCATTCAAAAATTTTTGTTTTTCTGACGGACTACGAATAGCCATGATGCTCCCCAGGTGGCTCAGGAAACTATTAACATTGCCCACCTAGGACACGAGGCTAATGATCAATGTAGTCGATGCCGATGACACCCAAAAAAAAATTATATCCGAGCAGATGTTCTATGTGAAAGCTAGTTTCTGGGTTCTTTGGCCGTGATCTGCAGATGTTTATGCCTGGCATTTCGTCTACTACTGCGGTAGACATTGTCAAAGGTAGACATTGCTCGAATTTTACTCCGGCTTTATATTATTATTAGTGGGCTAAAATTGGTTTCTCTTGATCTCTCTTGTAAAAGAAAACTGATGATCATCTATATTATTTCTTCATAAAATTCATCTATACAAAAAAAAATAAAAAGCCAGCTAAAGGATAAACAGAATAATGATAATAATAATTATTTTCAAATATCGAGACAACTGATTAAGAATTCAACCATGAAAAATAAGGAATATTTGTGGAAAATATTTTAAATAGTTTATTTGAGTTTATTGATTTATTTGCTATTTCACTAATTCGCCTTATTTCAACAACTTTTTGAACCAACGCAAAGGATCTAATTTTTTCATGTTAATGACATAGTGAAGTGGTCAGCATGCGTTTAATTTCTATATACCTGATGAATTAAAGAGAATTTCTATCGCACATCAGTATGAATATTACTGGAGTTTTTTTCCCAACAGCAAATCGTTATTTTTTACACCTCAACAAGTGTTTCGGTCACCAAGTGATCATCTTCAAAGAGGAAGATTAAAACTAGAACTAACGCGAAACTAACCCTATTTATGCTCTATAGGTATGCTCTACAGGTAAACCATCCCATACAGGTATACCAACCTAAATTATTTTACATTTTTGCCTTGTCTATTANTCACTTGGTGATCGAAACACGTGTCGAGGTGTTAAAAATAACGATTTGGTGTTGGGGAAAAACTCCAGTAATATTCATTACTACACCAAAGGTTCCAAACAATGCATCATAAATCTCACATCAGTTATTTTTGAACAGCAAAAGTGGATAGCCATATTATTGAAAACAGTTGCTTGGTTAAAGATGTAAAATTCCGTAAAAAAAACTGAATGATATAATTCTTGCCTTATGTCATTTGACGTTCCATTAACTTTGAACTAAAGAAAAATAAAACACTTTCGGTAAATTCTCTTGGGTGTATATATCTCAGAAATTTGAATGTTTTAACCCAGATTTGGTTCAAAATAATTTTCAAAGTACTGTTCTAAATACTTGATCCACTATCTAGCACTTATTCTGTATTGAAAGCAGTAAATCTCCACCAATTATGACCTTTCAAGCAAAACTGGATCGTCGTTGACGTCATTCAATAAACTCCGCTTCATGCCCAGCAACTTCTCTGAAGTGATTCGACAATGCTCCATAACAATTTTATTCACTTTCTCAACATTGTCATCGGTTGATTATGTGCTGGGGCGTCATTGACATAATCTCGACCTTTTGTGAAAAGTTTGTACCAATTTGTAAACATTTTTTTGTCTCAGAATACCATCACCGTACGTCACTGTCAATATTTCAAGCCTCCGGAATTTGAACATCCACCTCATTTTTTGGAACAATCCTCGTGTGTTGGTTCACATTTTTACCAATTGACTATCACTTGGAACTATAGTCAGTTTCACCTGATGTGAACTGAAAAATTTCTAAATATTTCTCTAATTTTGTGTTTTACATTCATATTAGTCTTTACTAGCTTTTTAACCTTCCAAGACGCAAACCTGGTACATTTTATTTCGTAAAGCAACTGAAGCGGATGCTTTCACTTTTGGAATTTAGTATCTGTTAGTTGGTTGAGATTTGTAAATATCAAAACACATAATAAAAATGAAAAAAGTGCCACCTACCTATTTATTCTTTTTCCTCGAGAGAAATACCCGACAGCCAATTAAGAGAAACTGAAAAGAGAAGGACTTTCGAAATTTGTGAAATGAAAGACATAATTTTTAAATAATTTCGTTTATTTTCAATTTGGAATTGTTAACATGTACATCACACATAGTCTTACCTAGTTCTAGTTGCCAGCCATTTTCCATAATATGGATTTGTTGGACTGATTTTTTGGTGCGTAGAAAATTTTGATATATATTCGTGGTTCTCAAATCGAGCGCAGTTTTTCGAAAAACATTTCAACTTCCTTGAACTTTATTACGATTTTGATTATAGTGTATGAAAAGTGAAATGGTTTTGAAAACTCTGAACTCGATCCTAGGAAGTTATAAAACGTTACACCTATATCAAAATTTTCAAGAGTCGTTTCCATATAAATACTCAAGTTAAATTAACTATTATTATTATAAATAAATGTCTACTTCTAGCAACACTTGAAATCATGGCACAGTACTATATTCCTAAATTCATCCATCTGACAGAATACTAAAATTTCCATCACTGAAAACACCGGGTCAGTTCCTTTAAAATGGTGTGCCCTATTTTTCAAAGTACTACTGTCTCTCTAACTTAAGATTTCCTACCAGACGAATAAACGATTTTTTTGTATGTACATCTAAAAAAGCTAAATTACTATCGATTCGATATGTGCACAAAACCGGTAGCTACTTCATTCAAAAACTTTATATACAAATCCTTCAAGCATTTGAGGAAGCACTTCATAAATTGTCTGGTCGATAAAGTACCAAAGTATTAGTAGAGTAAAATCTTTGAATTTCAAAGATTGAAGATTTTATTGGTGCCCAAATCTTGTTGAGACACAGATTGTGTTCTCAACTTATCAGAAGAGAGAAATCTAACTTTGGAAATATTTTTAACTTTGCATTCTGCTTTGCAAGCGAATACTCAAAATTAGTGACCTTCCGAATGGTATGCCAATATTATAAAATGATCCTGTGTAAAGTTGTGTGACATTACATAAAGGGGTTCGACTCTAAAAGTTTTGGGAAAAAATCTTCATGGAAAATTTGTATGAATACTTTTGAGAAATATTTATATTCCTGGGAGAAGAAGGTTTTGGCTTTTACTTCTTCATCTTCATAGACAAAAATAGGTAGGAATCTTCCAAGGAAAGAAAGAATCCATTTAATTTTAAAATGCACTCTTTGTGAAGATCATGCAAAAAAGTAACTTTCAGACACAAATGTCGTTGTAAGTATCCCACATTTTTTTAAGTTAAAGAAGTTGAAGAAGAAGAAAGCCAACACATTCCTTTCCTGAAAATTAATCCTAAAAATATACCCATTTCAATTAATATTCGATTATTTCAAAGTTGACAAAAAATTTTTATCAAATGATCAGAAACTATGGACATATTTAGGAAATAGGATAAAAGATAATGAAAACTATGTAAGTTTGTATTTTTGTACTTTGTAACATTTCCCTACTTGAATCATTGGGAAAAAATTGTAGTTGAAATTGACATTATTTCTGTATTATAGATGGTTTGACAATTATCTGAATTATCACATCAACCATGGTAGTTGAAGCTACACATATCGAAAAATTATAATCACTCAATTTTCCGAGTAATTTCAATGTAAAATTTTGAAAATTCAGTGCATAAATCATGATGTGAGGAAAAGGAATGCAAAATATGACGACACTTTTTCAAATAAACTGGAAAAGTGGGTCGAATATCATTATAATTGTTTGGTTCTGATCCCATTTCAAATGTTTCACAATCATCACGCATTGAAGACTAAACCTGAGTAGAACGAGTACAGAATTTGAAAATTTTAGATGATATTTGGACATTTTCTAATGACCCAATCATGGAGGACAATTAGATTGCGATATAAAACAGAAGCCTAAATTTTCATCTTGGATGAAATGGTGGATTAATCGAAAATTATCCTCAGATAAAATTATTAATCTGACTTAGGCAAATATTTATAAAATGATGCTACTTGAAACAGTTTTTTTAATAAACCAGAAGAGAACTGTAATTTTCTAGAACTCCGAAACCAGATTTTCTAACTACTGATTGAATATTCAAGAAATCTGTGTGTGATTAACAAATGATTACAAAAAGTTTCAACTACATTTCCTATTCAAACTTATCGATGTTGAAAAAAATTATTTCAGAAGTTTCAAATGTCTTTTTATCCTTTACACTTCTGAATACAGAGCGGCCATAAAGTAACTCTGAAAATTATTTTCAACAGTTTTCAAGCATAGTTTCATATATTATTTCTCAATATTCTTGAAGTGACAGTAAATCGTTTAAAATTTTCAAAAAAAAAGAGAATGCGTATATGCCTCTTTTGACCATGAAAAATACAGATATAGTGTTTTGATTTTTCAAAGTCACTAAGTGAAAAAACAACATGAAACCTTCAAAATCAAGTATTCAAATAGGGTGCCCCTTCCTTATTGACAATGGAGGTATAACTGATATTATTTAATCACATATATTTTTCATCGTACTATTTTCTCTGTTTAACGTCAGATTTTGCATAATCCCAAAAGAATAGTCACATGGGTTCATATCGGGAGAACAAGCAGAGCACTCAATTTCAACACCTTTCCACAGTCCACCCATTAGAAAAAAACTTTATTTAGATAGATTTCCACTTTCGAAACAGAATGTGTAGGAATAGTATTCTTAACTGAAGATTTGAGAAATTCAGCAAGAAAACTAGTTACTACGCTAGCACACAATAATCTGAAAATACGAAATGAGAGATACTATACGTATCCTCCTTTAATGTTGAAGGAAGTGGTGTCTCTCCAAGGACTCTGAACGTGGAGTATAAAATTCTGTGATGTTCACATTGACAATTGAACAGTTTCAGGAATTTCCAGATGTTTTTATTTAGCTAATAACGAATTTATGCGTCACTTTATAGATTGGATAATTGTGGATTATATGATTTGATCTCTTATTAAAAGTTCTCAGTAAATTTTCAACTTGGAAAGCTCATAAATTACAAAAAGAATAAACGTAGTTCTTCCTCAAATGCAGACTTCTTGTAGAATTGAAGTGGGGTTGGATCAAAATCGAAATTGGCGAAAGAATTCCCGTCTAATCCTCCCACGTATTTTTGCTAGAGAACATACAAAATCTATCAACTGTCTCTATCCGGTCGACCAAGCTACTGAAGAATATACACACAAGGCTTCCTATTAAACATTTTTATACAATAATCTACTATAACGATCGTCGATATTCCTAGCAAATTTCAATAAATATGTACAGTCTTGAATGACAAAAATTAAGAAAAATCTCAACATTTCTGCGTCGCCGCCAAGTACATGTAATATTGCGCTAGCGAAAGGAGATACACCATGTTGCTATTTGTACCTTTTTCGTAGTTGATTTGTCTTTCTTGCTGCCTGGCGTTGTCGGCTGCGACTTTCAACAGACCCTGTATGTTTCTCAGCAGGGTTTCCGTGGAAGAGATGCTCGGGTCTTGGCTGGGGCCATTCGCGGACGCCACTGCGCTCGCTAGGGTGGAGTAGTTTAGGGCAGCTTGCTGCGAATCGCTTCCCGGGGCAGCTGGCAGAGGGAGGTCGCCGTCGTCCATATCTGAAAAAAAAAGAAAATATTAATTTTCACCATGGAATTCAAAACGTATTCAAGTAACAAATCCACATGTGTTTCGCCATACCATAGCTTCATCAGGCGTGCTCACTTGTATAAATATGTCTGCTCCAAATGTCAACACAAAAAATCTAATGGGTTTAAATCAGGTGATCAGGGTGGCCAGTAATGATCCCAATCGCGTATATCTGATTATGCGCTTCATTTATTGTAGCATTATCGTGTACTGGTGAGCCTTTACGCAGGAATCATAACTCTCAACAATATTATCCAAAACCTCACTAATATCATGAGCCAGAAAACTTTGGTTATATACAACTGTTAAAGTTTCTGTGAATCAATCCAGTCCTATTTGACTATCAAGTACATCGCACCAAACATTAGTTTTGGAAAAGTATTGATCTCAAAATTCGATTACGGAAACATAATCTCCTCAGGACTACCATAAAAATATTTGAAAACTCACTATTCAGTTTGAACAAAAGGGTGCTTCATCTGTCCACGAAATGTTACACGGAAATCGAATTATTTTTCTTTCCTCCTGGAAACCAAAAATAAAACCCTGATGGTATATTAAAACCATGTCTTTTAGAGTATTTATGAATTTGGGTTCGTAAGTCAGAAATTAAGTTTTGAAGTGAAACTTCTTAACGCACGCTTGACTTGGATAGTAAGTTAGTGAATGCGTGACGAGAGTGTTACAAAAAGTGTGATCGGGTAAGGCAAACGAGCTTGAGAGGGAGGTATAAGTTAATGAAGATAGAAGGAGAGAGAATTACGTTTCGCATATCACTGTAGGGAAAGAGAGAGAGAGACAGGTGCTAGCACGAGTACGTTGTCATTCATTTCAGCAGGAGAGTTCAATGTTAATTTCGCGTCTGAAAATGGACAACTCTTGATGAACTTTCTACAAGATAAATTAGAACTACAAATCACTGATAACCAAAAAACCCATATGACATGGAAAAACAATCGATGCAGTTTTCTCTAGATATCTTTTTAATTTTTATTCGAAAACATACGTATATTATTTCTCATATCATAAGCCTATTGTTTCGGTCTTACAATCAACCACAGTAATTACTGATACATCAGTAATAATACATCGATAATGGAAATATTGAAAAGAATAAATAAAAATGAAAAATTTATTCAAAAATGTTAATTTATCAATGAAAACCCATAATGAATTTAAATATTTGAAGAAAATTAATATATGTAGGATTCGCTCAGAAACGCTTAAATTGATTGTCAATGAAATTAAAACGCCATTAACTCACCTAATCAACAAATATTTACAGGAAGGCTGTTTTCCCAAAATATTCAAAATTGGAATAATAAAACAACTTTTTAAAAGTGGAGACAAAACAATAGTGAGTAATTATAGACCTGTATCACTGTTTAAAATCTGTTTAAAATCTGTTTTTAAACATATTTTAAACAGATCACTGATCTGAAACATAGCCAAAGTAATAGAGAAAATTCTAAAAATAAGATCAGTGAATTTTACTAGAAAATTCAAATTGATATCTGATCAGCAATACGGGTTCAGGGAGGGAAGATCAACGGAAGATGCAATACAAAATCCAACTACTTGTATTTACAAAGCTCTTGACAAAAAATTCCAGCAATGTGCATCTTCGTTGATTTATCCAAAGCTGTCGATACCGCCAGTCATACAAAACCCTCAGAAAATTAGAGACTGCGGAATACGTGGGAAAGCTTACGACACTTTCGAAAGCTATCTATGTGACCGAGAACAGAGAGTTAATATCGATGGAAGTATGAGTTATCCCAAAATTGTTACTTATGGTGTTCCGCAAGGAACGGTTCTAGGACCAATCCTGTTTACAATATATTTGAATGAGCTATTGCAGATACCAACAAAAGGTAAAATTTTGAGCTTTGCTGACGATACGGCTGTCTTGTATACCGACTCTTCATGGAACCAATTGAAAATGACTGCAGAAAAAGAGTTCCTGAAGATCGAAAAATGGTTTTGTCACAATAAACTTACGATCAACTTCGAAAAAACCAAATATTTGCCTTTCACATCATACTGCAGTACATTACCCAATATGGGACCTCTAAATATAGGAAACAATAATCACACACCTGAAGGCGAGTCAATAAAATATCTAGGTATCCATTTAGATAGACATTTTTGATGGCACCTACATATGAAAGAAATAATCAGAAAGTTAAGAGGTACACTTTCTAAATTCAATAACTCAAAAAACTTTCTTGGCATTCAACATTTGAAAACGTTGTACTTCGTACTTGTCCAATCCCAACTATCCTATGGTATAATAGGTTGGGGAGGAGTCAACGATTGTTATCTTAGGAATCTAAATGTCATACAAAAATGGATACTGAAGATTATATTTGATAGGAAAAAACTCATCCAACTGCTGCCTTATTTAAAGAAGCGAATGTATGAGATATTCGCGATATTGTATATAAATCTTGGTTCTAATAATTCGTCCACACGTTCTTTTTCACGTTGAATTTTTATAGTGATTTCTAAGGTAGGATGATAAATATCTTCCTTGAAAAATGATAAAGAGTCCCTTTGCACAGTACAATTATTTATATTACCTTCAGAAGTGATTACCAAGTCCAGTGTTTTTTCCTACAAAGTAGAAATGTCATTATATAACTGAAAAGTATTAAAATCCATGAAATCAGTTGAAATTGCAAGTTTCTCACTGGCAGTTGGATAGTTTAATATTCTACCAGTTATTTCCGGTATATTG
>WOGM01001200.1:0-10356 GCA_015342125.1 Leptinotarsa haldemani | reverse complement strand
TAGTTCTATAAAATGCTTTGAATTCCTTACAAAAGATGAAGTTTTTTCTTGTAATGGTTGAATCATTGACAGTAAAAATCTAGACAAGTTTTGTGTAGCTCAATCTCTGGAGCTAATGATCGGTCTGAGCAAAACATCCTTCTTGTGGTTTTTGGGTAGTCCATACAAGTGCGGGGGCTTACTATGGTGTGGTGTTAGCGATGATCTCTCCTTTTTCGCAAAATAGACTTGGTTTCTTTTCAA
Organism: Leptinotarsa haldemani; assembly: GCA_015342125.1. Taxonomy (NCBI): domain Eukaryota; kingdom Metazoa; phylum Arthropoda; class Insecta; order Coleoptera; family Chrysomelidae; genus Leptinotarsa; species Leptinotarsa haldemani. The sequence continues at coordinate 10,113 of WOGM01001200.1, read as the reverse complement.
AGTCTGGTACAACTTTCTTTTAATTGATGCAGTAGTGCCCCGTACGATCTTCTATGTAGAGATACGCCACATATGGAAACCCATAATCAAACGGAAAACGGCCAACTCCCGCCATACGGTCATCTCCCCCTAAACTGGTGAAGCGGAGAGAGGGTAGAGAGGATAAGTGAAAGCACTCGAATGACCTATAAATAGTCATCTCTCCTAGGAATAAGCCCAGTCATAATCCGAAGACGATTGTGGATATTAACAATCGAAACGTCGTGAAGTAACTTGGCTCGAAATCTTTTATTTTTTGTTCAATTCTGATTTTTTATTTCTTGTTAATTGTTCAATTTTCAATTGTTGCTTGTATTTGTTTCTTTGTAATTTCAGTTCAGGGTTGTTTGCTTAATGTAATTGTTATTTTCAATTATTCTTTTAAATTTTATTGATTCTTTCAAGAATGTCCAATCATTTTATATCATATTAGACAAGGGAAGTTCGAACTAATGAAATACACAATGAAAATACATATTCTAAAAACCAGAAATGCAAATACATTTATTTGGCATCATGATATCATTTATAATCTTCTTGGTTGACAAAAGATGACTCAAAATAGATTTATGGTGGTAGAAAATGTATATCTATCATATCACTTGACAGATAAAGTTACACAAATTATACACTTACCATTGCTTTCAGTAGATGGTACGTCAGGGCATGCCTGGTATTTCAGTACCAACCTGGAATCGTCAGTACAACTTTCAGCCTTGCTGGGTGGGTTACTGCAATCTCCTGTCATCCTATTGTAGCTAAACGTAAATGGGGCGCTTTTGAAAGGACACGGTATGGGTTTTGCCTCAGGGTTCTTTCGGAATAAGCTGTAGAGAGGCGCATCGCCAGTGATGAGCTGACATATTTCATTAAGAGACGCTTTTGCTTCGCAGTACGCTGCAATGATATTTACATTTATATACTGAATTTGACAAGTGAAGTAATATCTTACTTTCTTTGTACTGGAGAACGCTGCTATGTTTCGGATGAAGTACCATACACCTGTAGCAATCGTCTGATCTGCAAATACATGAGAATGTATTAATTGTCAATACATGAAAAATGGAAAATAGTGCGTTTGGCAAAACAAAAGATGCAACAAAATGAAAAATGCAGCAGTAATGCAATGTAAATGGTGGCAGCAAACACGATACCTCCGCTACAAGGATCACATGCTGAGACTTGCAACGGAAGTCAATGAACGCATCTCTGAGTTTACCAATAAAAGCTGGCAGGATAAGCTTGAAAGTTTTAATGTGAAAGATCACTCTTCGAGGTGATATCTAATACCATACAGAAGGATCAGAATCACGGGATGATGGACCACTAAAAGGATCAGTTGTTCGGGGAGTACTTTGCCGGGATCTACCGTGTAAAACGTGACGATTGTATAGAGCATGAGAATGCCACCAGGGGCGCCGATACGGTCAGGAACAGACCTGTTTCGGCCATGACGAAGCAGACCCTATTAGAGTGGTTTACTAACTACGATGAGATTGTAGAGACCATCTGGGGAAGAACAAAGCCTCAGTGATTGATGAAATCGAGACGGTTTTACTCCGTAATCCTCCTCGCAGAGGTCTTGTGCAGCTAGTACATATTGCAAACGCGATTATCATTAGTATCCGAATTATCTAAAGCATGCGGAGGTGGTACCCATCCACAAAGCCGGTAAAGCTAGATACTTGATTGATAGCTATCGCTCGATCTCGCTGCTCAGTACGGTCGAGAAGGTCGTCTATATAAAATTTTGCTGAGTAGACTTCTTCGCCTGGAGAAGAAATTTATACTTATCCCGGAGGATCAATTCGGATTCCGGCTTCCATCAGGGGAAGAATACAATTATGGTCCTGTTGGACATTCAGAAAGCCTTTGACAAGGTATGCCATTCTATACCTATCCTTCTTCCTTCCCTCCCTGACTTCCGTATGGGGGAGAATGCTTCTGTATTGTATATTGTAAATAAATTTCACTGGTATGAAAGACATTTTTATTTTGAAGATTGGTTTGGAGATTAGACAAGCGACAATAGAAGCGATTGAATAAGTAAAATAAATGTAGATATTGTGAAGTTATTGAAGTATAATATAGTAATGTTGAGTTGTATTTAGAGTTATTAAATAAAATTGTTGAATTTGATTAGGCGTAGGTATTATTATTATTAAAAATTCACATGGGGATAAAACCAGTGACAGCGTCGAGATAAGTGGTTGAAGAAAAAAGAGAGAATCGGATTCAGAGTGCATGGTGACGACGACAAGAAGTACGGACAGAATAAGAAAGAAAAATAACTGAAAACCAAGAGAGAGTGCTTGAACCATTAGAACGGAGGGTAATGAAAAAAAGGCCAACAGGTGTTGCTAAAACAACATGAGACCAGGAATGAAAAAAAGAAAAATAGATTGATGAAACATCAACAGAAAGGGCAGAAAGAAAGTACGACTGTAAGAGGAAAATAAATTCCAGCAACTGGTATTAGCCAAGGTTTGCGTACGTGACTTACAGAATGTCAAGGAGGTCTGGGTCTAGCATGACAAGAATCATTTGTTCATTCGATGGGTGGGGTTCCAGTTCCATATAAATTTTTCACCAATTGCAACGAACAACTATTTTGTCACAACCGAAAACGAACGATTCGGTAGTGGAAAAAGCAAGAAAGAAATAAAATAATTGGTTTCCAGTTGGAATACATTCAATATAATCGTTTTTCCATTTATCATTTTTGCATATGCGCTGCAATTTTTCCTGATATCTATACCCTCCGATTGAACGAGTTTCCATCAATAAGCATCCTAGCACGGTTGCTCATTTCAATGAATCTATCCAATTTCCTCAACATTGATGACTAGCCGGGGAACAACCAAAGGAATACGACTCTAGGTTATATACGCAATAACAGAAAATTGCAAAAATCCAGTTATAGAGGAATAATGTACCGAGAGAAATAAGAATGCATATGTATGTGAACATGAAAATGATGAAATATTTCAATTTCACCTGGGAAAGTTTCCGGAATCCAAAAGCGAAATGGGAAAATTTATATTTAATAATAAAGTTTGTCGGAAATGGAATTTGGCAAAGTATTATAATGATATGAACGTATGCTATTAGGTAAAGTTTAATTATGTGCCAGGCCAGACCAGTGTTGGATTTTAATGGACTTCGAGTTATTCGAATTCAGAACGTTAAATATGTTTGGGGTGGTTGAGTTCAAATTAGAACTCGACCGTACACAGTATTTGGAAGCACATTATTACGATTCCGTGTTTCAGGATATAAATTCATATGCAAGGCAGTCGGTATTTTTTTCTACAAAGGAGCATTCCTAAACTAACTTTAATCTGTGAATGAATGAAAACTAAATACTTTACGATTTTTTAACTATATAAGTAGTACTTAAAATATGTACTAACTTGTCGTAAACCAGAAACTTGTCTCCTTGTTCTTCATAGCATTCTCCTTTAGTTTCAATGTATGAACTATTGATGAGTAGGTAGTTTGGAACTCCACTTTGGAACCATCTGCCTTGCCATGTTTTCTTGAATTGACATCCACCTGAAAAAATAAACAAACAAATTTACTAACGTAGTACCAGAAAAGGGAGTAATCAAGTATAACTCAAAAAGTACTTTTAAACAATGTATTATTCCAGATTTTCGTATGGCGAATTCTACTTCTACGTACATCCTCAACTACATTTTTGTGAACTAATATTTTTGACTGGACCCCCAAATATTGAATATTAAAGAATGGTCTCCTATTATATTTTTACATTTTGCTTCAAATGAATAGAAAAAGTTTACAGATGTCAAATCGGGTGATATGAGAAGCCAATTATACTCCCAATCTTATTCTATAACTTGGCATCCAAGTCTTATTATGAGAGTTTTATGTATTAATGGACCAAAAAATGATACTTTGGTTTTTGTTTGTCATATAATATTCGTGGAAAAAGAAAGGGTATTTTTCTGAAATGGTAATACTGAGATAAGTTATGGAAACAACTAAAATTTGATGATTAAAGTGGAAAGCCTCATAGTTTCAGTATTTTTAAAGTATACAGAAAAATTGAAATTATAATTATTGTAAAAATATTTTTTACAGTTTTCATTAGTCCACTGATATTCTCTCAAGTGACTCAAATATTTCATAACTTCTAAAAAGCAAAAAAAAAAATTGAAAAATGAACTGAAACCAAGGGTAAGTCGTGCCTGTGTTCGAATTCAAAACAGTAATTTTCATTTCGAAAAATGAAATATCAGGTGACTTTTTTTTCTGTTTTGACACAATTTTTAAATGGTTGATTGTTGAAAATATAACCAAAAAAGTCAAGAAAAATCTTCCAAATAATTATCGATCAATTGCTTTTCCTGAAAATCAAAAATCATGGAAAAAGTTGTTAATGAACACAGTCAAATATTTGAAATGCTTCATCATCTTAAGCGATCGTCAGTTTGGTTTCTAGAGGCAAAGATCAGCAGGAAACCCAATTTCGGACCAGCAAGCAATCCAACAGGCAACTCAATTTTGGAACCAACAACAATTTTCTAACCATAATTTTTGGACCACAGTTTTGGAACCACAACCCAATTTTGCAACTAAATTTTGGAACAGCGGGCAACCCAATTTCGAAACAATCAATTTTGGAATAAAGAATTATTAATTAACTTCGATATCAAGGTTAGCCTGAAATTCATTATTCGTAGTTCTCTAGTTTTCTCTAGCTAGCTTCAAGTAGCTATCGATGGTTCTCCTTTGGATGGTTTTAATTCTACTGAGAACGGTATATTTGAGAAGTACGCGGTAAACCACAGCTTAATAACAACTTACTTTTGAATAAATCTTTCAGTTGGAAACCTTCTTCTTTGTGAAATAAACTTTCCGAGGCGGGGTTTTCCAAATCCATCAAAATAAGCACTGTTCCCAAACACCAGGACTGCAACACTCTTTTCGACGCACTTTTTACCAACCAAGTTGGCATCTTCAGGAAATTAATTAAACTGAAGATGGCAACTTTGTTAATGGAACACTCGTCGAGAAGAGTGTTGTACTTCTGGTGATCGGGAGCAGTTCTTGTTTTTGATGTATTCTACGCCAAAGGTTCATCACTACTTTCGCACAGAAACTGTTCCCACAGCCTTTTCAGAGGAATTTCAAATGGCTGAATAACCATGATCGAATAACATGCTAATCTATTTCTGTTTCATATTTCCCACGAATATTTCCTTTGTTGAATAATTAATAAAGATATTCGAGATTTTTGGTTCTCTGGTAATCCCCTAAACCCACATTTGTTGCCGAAAAGGCATTGACAAAGAGAATTTCTAATATCCACTTAATATCCTTAACAGAACTACATCTCTGACGTATTGACAATAATATCTAGGATTTCCCAGATTTTCTCTCATATATACTATAATATTCTCTATGTTTAACTGGAGAATCTAATTTGTTTCGAGAAATGATTCTGAATTAATGCTATGAAGTTAAATTTCATCTTGCCGCACTTTACATACTAAAAAATAGATATGATATTCTCATATTCGAATAAGTTTGAGGGGATTTAGGAAATGTAATCTACAAATAAATAATAGATTGTGTCTTGATGTAACTAATGCCTTTTAATAAGTATGAAGAAGAATACATCTATTTACAAAAAATGATTTTGTTGTAAAAAAGCGTGGGGTGCTAAATATATATTGTTATATATACTTAGTTAGGAGCTGTTTGCCAACCTTACCTATTATAATCGATGAATATACCTTTTTTGTTTTTTTTTTCAGCATTTTTGTGATTTTGAAAAACTTTGTCTTTTTTCAAAATGACTCAAAAACTTATAGTTGCAGTATTAAACCTTGAATACACCTTGAAGCTACATCTTGAGTATCATTAATAGTTTTTGAGTTATTTTGAAAGAGGGGCAATGTTAAAAAAAATAAGCATTTCAAATCGATAATACGTCATAACTCGCTTAGTTTTGATGTAGAAACAAAAGTATTTTCAAGAACTTTAAAAAAGGTTTTATGAGTTTCTTAAAATGCATGGTTTTTTGGGTACTTGATGTTGAAACTTTCAATATTGGCGTTTAATGAATAAAAACCATCAGTTAACACTCTTATTATTTCGTTTATATTGGGCATACAGACAACATAACCTCACCATTCTTTTTGTTTATTTATAAGCTACATTTTTAACAAGATTGACTGTTTTTGACTTTCTTTTTGAGTTATTCACAAAAAGAAACGTTTTGAAACGTGGGTTTATCAGTTGATAAAATTTCACTAGCAAATAATTCGAAAAGTATGTAGTTTCACGAAAAACTTTTAACAAAGTTGCACTCCCAAAAAGGGGTGGCATCCACCCCCACAGTGAATGCAACTTCCGCTACATTGGGAATCACCTTTGAGGGTAGAGTGTAAGTAAAACAAAAATCCAAATTTTCATTAACATCGGTGCATCGTAAACAAGGTCAATTTACTATTTTGAAAAGCGATGCTGGTAATATTTGGGAACATTTCTATATAATGAAAATTGCAGTAATAAACAAGTTGAATTCCAAACTTCATTAAGAATACTCTATATTATACCTCCTAATACATAAAATAATTATTTTTGCTTCCATCTGCGCTACTAGCAAATACTGGAATTTTACCAGTTTCTAGGTTCAATCGTCTTTGAAGCAATAATAATTTTTGAAGTTTAATTTTCGATGTCCCAATGTAGAACGATCCTCAGCAACACGAGATCTAGATCTAGAACATGCCTGAGGTGACAATTTCTTTCGCGTTGAGAAAACTTTGCTCTTCCACTCCTTGTAGAGAAGCGATCCACAGCTGTAGAGGCCCTTCAGCGATACGGGAGCATATCTGCCAGATCCCTTGTAGCTGTGGATCATTTTCTGAAGGAAGTGGAAGTACCCGGTGTTCTGAAATTGTCGCCTGGGACATACCGACCAATCAGCAGTAGCGAAACACGCACTAAGAAAAGGCAAACACGTTCAAAAAGACCTAAGTGCTTGACAGAAATTAGAGATGCTAGGGAGGTGATTGAAATTCAGAAACACATACACAATTTTACCTGTAAGGATGAAATCGACATAAATAATTCTGCACCAAACTGCACATGTATCAGGCCATTCAATGCAACCATAAGAACGAAGCCACGCCTACCAGCAATGGAATAAAAGAGTAGACCAGAAGACCTGCAGACCACCGTCAAAAGATACGGAAAATAACTACCACAGTGAAATTTTATATATTTTGACCATTTCAATTCGTTATCTACAATATCAAAACCAATAAGATTAATTTGCTTGACTCATTTTTGATTCGCTTTATTTTAACTTTCAAATTCATCACCCGGTATTTAAATACATCAGATACAAAACAGATGTCAAGGAATTCATCATAAAACCATCGTGTTATTTTTTTCCACCACGCAACGCTTTTTTAGTACTACTGAAAATCATGTTTTTTTTCTAATTGAGCGGCATTAAAAATTCATCTTCGAACATCAAAGGGGCGTCAGCTTCAAAAATATAATTCGTAATTCACAAAAACAAAAAAAAAAGATACATAATAAAGTATACATCCTACATGAAAGGAACAGCCCCATTTAAATTTCACGAGCATATTCAAATCTTTCGCCTGAAAGAGTCCCTCTTTCCACATCAAATGAAAGTCAGAGGAATACTCTTAGGAATTTCGTTATGATTATGTCAGAATATCGGGCTTTTGGTAGGCGTTTTTGAAATTAAATCAATAGGAAGTCCGCTCCGATACTCTTTCAGGCAATTATTAATTATCTTCTGCCTTATTCGTTACTCCAGTAAATAAAATGTTGAGTATTTCTTTGTATATAATCATTTGGCAGTTTCATTTGAAAGATTCCTGAAAATGCAATAGAGAATTCAATATAATTTGATAATTTAATTAATATGTGAACCTGTTAATTTGCAATTAGCTGACGTCAATGTTTTGGTTGGTTTCCGGGTTTTCCGTGGTCTTCTTTGGTTACAATCTCCAAACGTCTCAACTGCGGCAGTCATCTTCAGCGGCATGATCGAAGTACTCTTTTTGACGTATCAACAGTTTCAATTGATACGTCAAGAAGAGTACTTCGACCAAGCCATTGAAGATGACTGCCGCAGTTGCAGTCGAAACGTTTATTCCTACGGTTTGCCAATATCTCAACTATCATCGTTGGGTTCCCCAGGAATCGATATTGTCTCTAACCAATCTCTAACTGTATTGTACAATGAAGAACTAATGGGAAAGACCAGAAACTCAATATGTTACTTACCTAATGACAGCATACTTATGCTGACTATGAAACGCTGACTATGCATGATCTAATCTAGAAAACCCAGACACCAGTGTTTTCGAAAGAATTGAGTATGACAGAAATAATCTCATAGAATTCGTATGAAGTTGTACAACCATCTGTAACTTTTGATGACTCATGAAGTTCAGCTCAGGCTCTGTCTGAATATTGCTCACACATATATGGACTTCTGTCCCCAAGTTTACTCCTTGGCTGCCAGATTTTATTCAAGGTGATTGGTTGATTCACCCCTTTGAACGTTCAATTATTAGTAACATCGATAGTCTGGAATATAGAAGGATTATTGATCTCTTGTTTCATGTAAACATTCACGGAAAGTAGGTATTGTTCGGGGGACGGTGTAGATATGTTAGAATTACGAAGCAAACTACAGCTGCCAATCTCTTCTAGATTCAATTCAATTCATTCGAAACTATAGTCTTTTTCGAACCATTTCATTTCCAAAACGGAGACCTTTATCCTGTTTCTCTACAGTAATTTTTGCAATCACTCCCAAAACTTCTCCAGAATTCAAGAATGCTTGTACATCTCCATAAAAATGGTAATTGTCGTTGATCATTCTAATGTTTTTTGACTTGGTGTTATCTGCTAAACATTTTATTTTGAGTGTGTTACTGCAAGATACACTTATATTCATTGAATTTTTCTTAGTACTGTTCATCACACTTTGTGTAACATTAAACATGTCTCATTAGAGATCATATCGTGTTATACAAGGAATAATAACGTCTGAAGGTTTTTCCAAGAGATCTCGAATCGTTATTTATTTCTTTTCATTTCACCGAGGTCAAAAACCGGGGAATGTTTATGAGCATTCCTCAAAAAATTGGTAAAGCAAATAATCAACAATAAAAGTTTCAATAAAGTGCAACTCATTAAATTTTCACTTACTTTTTATTACCTGGTCTTTTTGCATCAAAAAATCAATTATAACGTTAATTAATATTGAATATACCGGTGATCGGTTGCGCTCACACAACAGGTCAGTATTGAGATACTTCATGTAGGAAAATTTTAAATTATTTACTGAATGATCTCTCCAAATTTTTGTGTTTACGTTTCATTTGGCATATATAACTTTTAAATTATATAGAATATTCTTCAGTCAGAAGATTGGCTGAACTGTACTTTATGGTTTCAGGAAATTTTGACTTTTTTTCCATTTGTTCTGTGTATTGTACTATATTCGAGTAAAATGTTCATACTGCTTGGTTACAAGAAACACTGAAATCTGGTAACTCTGTATGAAAAACCAACAACCATACCAATAATATAATAAAGCTGTTTGCTTTTGTTTTTTTCTTTGTATTTTATTGAACATCAACCGGATTTCAAAAATATTTTTTGGTTTGATGTCTACATTTATGAGGAAGGCTAGAAGTTACTTTGTTAGCCTTCAATGTTGAATGGGAGAGCAAGTTCTGATTGCGTTACTCAAATGACAAGATCAGAACCTGAATTCTGCCTCTTGAGAAAAATGTTGAATATCATTTGAGAACTGCCTGTTTTTTATATCTACCTTATGTTGTACTGCATTTTGTCAATAATATCAATTATTATTATTATTATTATTGAAGTGGGTCGGAAGGAAAAACAATATACCGGGTGTCCCAGAGCTTTTAGGCCAGCAGATGTCTCAGTCACCTGCAGAAAAAAATTGAAAAAAAATATGTATATCATAGAAGACCACCAGCACTTTCATGTAGCAGAGCAAAATCCACCCCCTCGCGA
>WOGM01001199.1:0-10368 GCA_015342125.1 Leptinotarsa haldemani | reverse complement strand
AACAATACATGATTTTTATTGAAGTGAGAGATAATTCATTTGCAGATCTAAGAATGAAACCTAACATTTTTAGTGCTTTAGAAGTAATTTTTGCAATAGGGGGTTAAAATGACATTTTTGGGTCGAGAGTGATTCGTAAATCTCTGATTGTGTTTGTTGTTTTCAGTTCTGATTGATTGATTTTATATGGCCGGTTAATGAGATTTTTTTAGAGAAAAAGTAAATTTTTGACATTTATCTATATTTAAAATCTTTAGATTTATATCACACCAGCGAACAAAGTTAGATAAATCGTACTGTAATAATTCTGCATCAGTTGAGTCATGAATAACTTTAAACATCGTCAGGTCATCAGCAAACAAAAGAAATCCACTATAAAGACTAACATATTTCAAGTCATTTACAAATAGGTTGAAAAGCAATGGCCCTAAATTAGAATCCTGTGGTACACCCGATGAAACTGTGATTGAGGAAGATACTGAGTTACCATATTTTACAAATTGTACTCTGCAGGCTAGATAATTTTTAATCCATTTCAGAATGTTTTCTTGAATACCCAAAGCGTTTAGTTTATGTAACAACAAATTTTGGCTTACTCGACTAATCAATCAAATTGACAAACAAGCTTCATATTGCTAAAACATAAACCCACACTTACCTCAAAAATTTCACATGTTTCTTGATTATGCAGGCATCCGTATTGTCCAAAAGTCTGCAACGCCAAGGACGCAGTGTAGCTCAACCTTAGTTCAGAGCTTTTCAGTATACAATGAATCATAAGCTTATCTTCATTAACATTGGTGAGAAGGTATAACCAGGAAAGAGCTTGTTGGAGACAAACATTATCATTCGTTTGTTGAGATATTTTTATTGATTCTTTGAGTGCAGTGAGAGCTTCTTCTCTGAAAACAAAAAAATGTGAAGAAGAAGAAGGATGTCAACTGAGAATAAATTTTACGTGTGTCCAAAGTGATAGTGCAAGATTGCTAAATTCAGTGAAGCAAATCTAACACGTCTACTTTTTTCATCATTGAAGCTCTTCAAGTCCGGGTCGACATTTCTATCGAAGCAATGGAGTAAACTATCAAGTGCTCCACAATATTCATCGACTCGAAGATAGTTCAAATAGGATAGAAAATGCTGAAAATGTACCAATTATATTACCAGATAGGTCTGTAGATTCAACTTACTGCTCCAGATAAATCAGGATTAGATTTGAGTATTTCCTTGATTCTTTTAAGTAACTCTTTTGGTGGTAAAGCTTTACCTTCGTTGAAAGCTAACAACGATGCTTGAGTGGCTATGAAGAGCTCTGCTTGTCGCCTTGACCACTGTTCTCTGTCATTACACCTTATTAGAGGAAGAATATGAAAAACAACACAGAAAAAGACTAATGTTTTCTGAAACATATCGGATTGACATTTTGAATCTTTATGATAAAATCATCTGGTAGGTACATGACGGTATTACAATGAATTACTTTACAATCTCTAGTTGAAAGCCAATTCAGTATTCTCTGAAAACATCATAAACCCTAACGATAAAACTAGCAGGAAGATACTCAATAAATATTGAAGTGATATGGTTTATACTTAAGAGGCTTTACATTATTCAGTGCTTACAACCTCTATAGTCGAAAGCCTATTCGGTATATCACTGAGTACAATTAAATTACCTTAAACCTGGGATTGCAATTGAAAGATTGAATTGTCATGATGTCATAATTTGTTCACCATTTTTTGTCTTTAATCTGAAGAAAAGTCATCACTTTCTGTGAGCCTTAAGAAGTGGAGGTGTTGAAAAACAAACAAAATTCTTATACAATTTTGAACTCGATGAATAGCACGTTTATGTAATGTTTCAAATAATTTTGATTTAGCGTAAGTAATATGTGTCTTGGTTATCAAATTTCAGTTAGGGAAAGTGGCATAAACTCGCTATTCATAAATTATCAACATGAGTTAAATATTCAACAAGAAATACTATATACTATTCTTCTCTACTTCAAATGTTAATTTGGAGTTCCTTAGAGGGCAGTAAAAGAAAATGAAAAAAACAAGTAGAAAAACTTTTTTTTGTTTCTTCAAAAGAATAATCTTAATTACTCATGCTTATATTATTCCATTCAACCAACTTCAGCAATTCAAAAATCCCATCGTAATTCCAAGAATATGCCTGACATTTTATAGCAAAATCCCAGTTTTACGAAAGAATAAAGAATAGAAATGTGAGGACAGATAACATCGTAATTACCAACTTGTATCTAGCAACACTGGACATAAACAATTATCAACTCAACTAAATTTATAAGAAGGAACACTATAACCATGATAAATCTGCTCTCAGTGACTATATCAATTCAATTTGAAAATATCAATGTAATTAAACATGAATCTGACCTCAAACAATGACAATTTCGAGAATAATTGAGATTGAAACAAGCAAAGTCAGTGTAAACAGCAGAGTTAGATAAAAATACACACTTCTACTTGGGTCTCATTTCTATTTTTTTTTAGTGAATGAGCACCAGAGTCACAGATTCACAGTAATAATTTTTTGTGAAGAATTGATCTGCTGGGCATTTATCAAAATTAATGAGTGTACCATTTTTAGCACATCACCGAGATATATTTCATATGGACACAGTAGTTCTTATTGGAATAAATTTGTATTGTTTTCATATATCCTATTCTTTTCGAATTATTGAAAAGGTCTGTAATAAATATATTATATTACCAATTTTCAACAGTTTCCTCAGCATTGTTCAAGAATTTGGAAGTCTTTCTCCACTCCTCATAATACCTTTGGAAACTCTCATACACACCAGTTACTTCAGAAAATGTTAATTTGTCAAAATAAACATTGAATCTCCTCAAATAGTACCCTAAAATAAATTTGATTAGAATGTATCCAGTAAATTCTAATTTTTAACCTTTTACCTACAATACTTGATTTTGCTATAACACCATTGTTTGTAGGATCATCTGCACGGTTCATCAGTTTTTGTAAACTTTCAACAATGTCAAGTAAGTTGCCCACTCCCAATTTGTTTAGAGTGGACAGAGATTGGTTGAATGATTCAATTAACGTTTGTGGAATAAGATATTTCTTTGAGGTGAATAAGTTTCTCAACTCATGATGTGGTAGATCTGGGCTTTGTAAGAGACGTAACATCAATACAGAGAAGTCTCTGCGATATTTACAGCGGAGAACCTCATCTTCCATTCCTTTGAACTTTTCTAAAATAATAAAAAATAGTGAATTGAAATATAATCGAAATCAAATTCTTCACCATCTTCCCGGTATAGACAATAATTCCTTATAAGAATTGTCAGAGTGAGTTTATGTGGAGTTATCACTTCTGTAACAGGTTTTTTAATGCCAGCAGTCTGAGTTTCTTTAGTGTGTCATGTTTGAATACTCGCAAATAGTACTTTCTGTAAACTTCAGAGATTCTTGAAATAATTTTCAACACAAATGTTCATATTTTTCTATGTGTAGAATGACTGTTGTGAGTATTGCAGTCTTGTTCACTACGTTTCGTTCATTTTCTGTGTTCGTCGCCCCTTATCAACTTCTTTTAATTTCGAAAATGAAATATCCAATATCTCAAAAAATTCAAAATACAACATATAAACGAATTTAGAAAGAGCAATTCATCACAGACACGAAAATAAAGACTGGCTGTGACGTCACTTTTACACATACTCTACCTTCAGATCACTGGTTTTGGCCACTGCGTCACAGCACTGTGTGAAGTAAAATTCCAATTCACAATGGAAATATACAACACGTAAAACATCATCAAGTTGTATATCATTCCCAGATGTCAAATCCTCGTATCTTAAAAAATATAAATGTTTAGGAAACACAAAAACCTCTCAAATTCTCATCTTTCTCATATTCGAAATGAGAGAAGTGACGTGAATGTCAAAACGTGAATATATTTATCTTTTTTTAGTAGTTGGAGTCAATGTTCTCTTTCCAATAGCCAGTCCATATTATGACGCCATTGCAACCCATAAGCATGATAATGACGTCACTTTTACATATATTCCACCTACAGATCACAAAATGTCTTGGCCTTGGCCACTGCATTGCAACATCATGTGTATGAGTGATGTGAATGCCAAGACGTGAATCTCTTCAACTTTTTTTAGATGTTAGGGTCAATGATCTCTCTTCAATGACTAGTTCATATTTATCATTACGTCACTGCAGCAACCACATATCAACCACTTTTTGCACAAAATATAATCCTGGATTGTAACTTCACTGTTCTCATTTACGGAACTGTCAACATACTTATACCTTTGTTAACCTTTGTATATAGACTAACCATACTTATGTAATCTTGTGGTATTCCGGTTCTGTGGTTTTGGCTTGTCAACCAACATACTAACCTCAAAAATAATTTCAAAATTGTAGTTGAGAAGAAAGTCAAATATTTTGAATTTAAAATGGTAAACACATATTTAAAAAAAAATGAATGTCATGGCATACTAATTGAGTTCTGTTTCAGCTCTTCTATTCTTTTTTCAAGTCCTTAGTAGGGAAAGATGTGGTTGTTGAACTTAAAAATGATTTGAGGTATGTCCATAAACCAAAGCCAACATCTGCAGTATCTACAAAATTCCAAATTATATCTTCATATTTTTTAGTATTTGTGGTACATTACATTCTGTGGACCAATATCTGAACATAAAATTAACAGATATCAGTGTGACAGATACTGATAAATATCCACACATGGTAATGGTATATAATAAATTAATGAAATTCCCCAGTGATATTTATTTTATTTGTAGCTCTCAGTTAAGAATTGTTTCATCAGAGGTTCTGTTGTAAGATATGTGCAACTACCCGCAGATGAAGTTGACACCCAACTTCTACAAGATGCTGCAAGAAAAGAATCATCTGTACCCACTAGATAAGGTTTCTCTGAATTATCTACATCATATTGATTCAAAATAATGTATATACGCTTCATTTTCAATAATTAAGTCCAACAAGAAGTTTTGAGTTTCAGTTAAGTTTGGTTGAGGTTATGATCATGATGATTACTAGTAATTTTAACATTAAGTGAAGGGTTTTTATTGATCTTTTCTACAGAAAAATATCGAAATTATTTGGAGAATTTTAGGCAAAGTTTTAGTCACTGATGAGTTAGTGCATCAAAAAGGAATGCTAATAATTTTCAAATCAATGGTGCTTGATTCAACAACATATTACATCTATTGTTCAGTGCCACAAATTGGGATTCTTGATAATTTGATTTAAGGATTCTTGATAAGTTGACAAGATCAGCGAAAATAGTATGGTATATATTTTTTATAAAACTTTTTGGGTATTTGCGCCTTCCACAATCTGAACAAAAAATAAATTATAATCTAGAAAGTGCAAACTTTCCAGTTTACCCCGATAAGTTACTGTGTAAACAAATTTTCACATAGAAAACCTCCATTTGATCAGTAGCTTGTCATATTCAATCACTTTACCTATAAAGAAGGAGCCAAGAAATTATAGAGATACTCATCTTCAGAATTGGAAAAATTCTGAAGATACTTGCAGATTTTTTTTTAGTTTGCTTTACTTTCAAACAACCTCGACAGACGTAAGTAGAGATTTGAAATGTATCAATGTCGATTGACTTTAGAATCATTCGATGTAGTGAAAGGTGTTCTCAAGAGAACTCTTATATATTTTCAGTTTTATCGAGAATATCTGTACTCTTTTGAATTGAAGGGGTTATATTTTCAGGAGTGATTAATTTTTGAGAAAGTTTTTGGCTTTCTACTACTCCATCTCTTCCTTTCTTTGGAAGATTCCCTCATCTTTTTTTTGTATCGAGATGGAGTAATAGATAGCCAAAAACTTTATTTTCCAAAAATCTGTTCTCTATTTTGTGAAAATGAAATTAAATGAAACTATTGTACATAACATTAGAACATTATTTAGTATTTTCCAAATCATCTTTCAAGAAATACTGACTTCTGTGTAAGTGTACTATTTAACCAATAAATCACTGGCAAAATTGCAGAACTTAAAATTTACCCCACAAGTAGAATCATTTTCTAGTAGTTTTCTGAGAACGGAACTGACTCTTGCATCGATATGAAGAAAATGTATATTGAAATAAATGATGATAATGAAAAACAGTTATCCTATGATTGATATTTTATTTAAAATATACATAATAAAATCTAGGCAATAGTAAATCCTATATTTGGCATAAATATTTTCATCACAATCAATAATTCGACTCAAGAGAAATCTAATTCTCAACATTTATATTTACAGTTGTAATAATAATTATATCTATTCAATTTTTCTTGTTCATTTACATATATCAATGAGATTTACTGTACACTTATGATTTTTATTTTTTTACAATATTAAAATGGTTTATCACAAACGAAAATTGAGAGGAAATAAATTAATAACATTTTTGTAAAAAATCTATGGGAACACAGTTCTCAAAATAAATAAAAAATCAACAACAAAACGGTAAAAATGACTAGAAATATTTGGAGTCTGATATTAATTACTCAAGAAGTTATGGCACCTCGTCCAACTGTGTACATTCTTTAATCGTTATTAGATCAGCATCTCAAGAAAATATTTTGCTGTCACTTCACTTACTGATATATTTCTTGTTTCGAGCCCTTTGCCAATGATTACTAGGAATTGATTAATTCAAATACGTATCTCAAGTCTAGATAGTTTAGATGACTATGAGAAAGAGAGATTAACACTGAAAGAAAATCGATATTTCAAATATAATTCGATAAGTTATTGAATAACAAACATTGTGTGAGGTTCTAGTACGACAGATATAATTTAATATGAATCCAAGAAAGTAGTTTCTAACTGTGCAGGAAATCTAGGAGAAATTGTGTTTTTATTAGTAATATTGAATTTTCTATACATATTTCAGATTTAAACATGGTAAATAAATAAAATAAAATAAATAAATTTAGGATTTTGGTTCTCAAGTTTCCAACTCAATATTTAAGTTATTTTTAGAGTCTTTATTTATATCTTGTGTCATAAACCCTCCTTCTATTTACGACTAAGAATACCACTAGAGATGAGGTGTCACACTTCTGAATTTAATTATTTAAAATCTTTCAATTTTTCTTATTGCTCTGTGCTAAAATAAGAATTCTGCATAAGATAGAGTTTATCGATGGGGTTCGCTATAGAACTAGACGTTGAAATACCCTCGTTGTGGTGGGAATGTGATTGTAGTTCTAAATTTTGTAATGATAATGTGTCCGATGTCGCTTCATCAAGCTGGTCAAAGTTTGTACTGTCGTCTAAAGATATGTCGGAACTGCAAAAGCTTTCGCCAGAGTGTGCTGGGTAGTTATCTGAAACAAAACACATGAAAGGTTAGGATTTGGTGTGCGAGATAGAGAAATAATGTTTTGAAAAGTATTTGAATTATGATACGAATAACAAATAGTAACAATGACTATATTACAAGAGCCATACTAACTCAAAAGAATGTATTAGTTTAATAACTGATGACTTATATCTTTACTGATGTGGATAGCAACAAAAAGTTGAAATGGTGTTATAACTATAATAAAAATTGAAAAACATATTTTCCGTACCAAAACACTTTTCTACACACGCTTTTCACTTACCAAGTTGGTGTCATCAGGAGATAATATAAACCGATTATGATGAAGGTTAGGTCATCGTCGAATGACGCCAACTTGGTGAAACGAGAATCGAGAAAAGTGTTAGTTCAGGTGTGTCAAAAAGATGGTTTTATTGAATACATGCTAGAACTAGGTATGTTAGAGGTTCCAATTTCATCTTTCAAATCATCAAAATCATTATAATAACTAGCATCGTTTTGTACCACATTAATCTTTGAAGAAATAACTGTTTGTAAATAATCTGTTTAAAATCTGTTTCTCTGTTAATCAGCAAAACATTTTGAAGTAAAAATGACAATACAAATGAAGTTTGAAAATCCTGCTTTTTGATAATATTTGTAATACCGATACCATGTAACCGGGTTAATCTTTTCATCTTCAATATTGTTAAATTATTGTAATTATGCACACTTTAACAATGAAATGATTAGTAATAGTAGTGTTTAAATCCCATCTTAAAGGTCCAACTTAATTTTTGATCAAAAGCTCAATTAGAATTTCCTAAACAAAATAATTAAATACTCCATTGGTTTTTGATGAATCATCCTTTATTTACCAATGAATTCAGATAATGAACGAAATAAACCTATTTACTTTTGTTTGGTTGACAATGTTCAATCTTGAATATTATTTATTTTTTCTGAATTTATTTTCTGTAAAGTTTAAAAATGTTTCATATGTCTGTTTATTATGACATTGTATATTTTATAAACATATTATCAATTACAAAACACAAAATATTTCAAATAATATTGATATTAATGTGGTAATACTTAAGAGAAAGTCAGTGAGAGACAGATAGTTTTTTCAGAAATGAAATAGAATTTAGATAAATATTTTATTAATGTGGCCCTTCATATATAGTAGCTCGATATCAAAATTTCTAGGTTTGTGGTAGCATGTTTGATCAGTTATCACATGCGACCTTGAATTATTTTGCGTGACATAAATGATGGTTTGAATTTATTTATAGTTTTATGTTCAGTGGTGGTGATTTCATGAATATTTTTTGCAAGAATCCGTAAAATTATTAATTTGTATTTTTCACGGCAAAGTTGACTGCCAAATATTAAACAAGAGAATATTCGTTTTTTGTAGATAATCTAGTGCATCAAGAAATATTTTTACTTTAGTCTATTTGCAAAGTAGGGAAACGCAAATTGGAATAGCTAAGGTTTCAAAAAATTCAGTATTTACCATCAGGCGAATATGGGACGTTAGGATTAAGCGGTTGACTAGAACTTGGAAAATGGGAGTCGCCTAAATTTCCCACACCCATATAATGTCCATGATCACTACTTGGAGATTCTTGCTTAATAATTTTATCATCCTTATCACCTTTTTCTTTATCACTGGAAGACTTTCCATCGTCTTGCTTAGCCTTTCTTTGAATCTTCTTCATTTTTGCTCTTTGATTCTGGAACCAGACTTGGACCACTCTCACGCTGAGTCCTGTTTCTTTAGCTAAAGCTTCCCTAACTTTCCTGCAAGGTTTTGGACTAACCTCGAACGAGGCTTTGAATTGACGTCGTTGGGCAGAGGTGAGGATCGTCCTAGGACGTTTGGGACCTCGTCTTCCATCTCTTGGTCTGAAAAATAAAATTGTCTTTGAAAGATACTGCTGCCATACTGATTCATATTTTTCTCATTGGGTTTATACATCATGAAAAGCTTCGATACATTACATAGTACATTAAGAATAACTCTACTTTTGAGTTATGAATTTACAATTTTTTCAGAAGGCAGAAGGCAGGTTGCAGATAAGAAATATAATCATTCATATAAACTTTAACTATAAAAAGGCATGGGTTTCCAAACAAAGAAAGTTTGTATTTAAATAAAGACGTTATATTATAGATTCCAAGTTGTAATTTTGTAGCACATCTGGGTCCAATTACAAGTTATCTAGATTGAGTCACCTGAACAAACCGACAGTACAAAAATCTTTTTTTTTTAATTTTTTTTTTATTTACTCTGAAACTTCGGTTTTGTAGTTTCTACTGAAGTTCAATATATAATTATGATGTATTTTTGAAACTAATTCAGTTATTACTTTTGAACCGTTAGGTAATTACTTAAACAACACACATATATTTAAAAAAACACTTTTCATCATCGTCTTTGATGTGAAATGCAGAAAGTTATTGTAATTGTCCTCATCTAGTTATTGAAGATGTAATGCTCTCAAATACTTTGTCTTTTTAAATTTTTTTCGCGCGAATCTAAATTGGACAGAATTCTTATACAGTGAAAAAAGCCGGACCAAGAGCAGATCCCTGAGAATCACCACATCTAACAGCCTCAGTGAAGTTGAGTGTTATTTTGTGATAAATAGTTATGGATCCAAGTGTAAAGAATTCCTCTTATTCCTACTTGATTTAATATACTCACTAAAATTGTGTGATGTGATCTTATTTAGTATCACATTTATTCACTTGATTCTAGCGCAAGAAAAATTTTCTCTTTATAAGGTAAGTTAGATTTTACAATGTTAATTACAATTCATCATGATAACTCTTTTCATGATTTTGAGATAGGTTTATTTATTTATTTGTTTACAAACTCTACAGACCATGACCCAGTAACATAGTAGGAAAGGTAAATATCACAAATAATAATAATAATAATAATAATAATAATAATTGCTTTTATTGACAAAATGCAGTACAACATATAGTAGATATAAAAAAACAGGCAG
>WOGM01001198.1:0-10370 GCA_015342125.1 Leptinotarsa haldemani | reverse complement strand
TTCATTCTTAACCCTCTCAAAAATTAATAAGCACGCCCCCGATTTGCTGTCAACTGGGCTTACTTCTACTCTCAATCATTATTGGTTTTAGTATAGCCCACAATTATTTAACATTTATATGATTTCATTACCTGAGTTGATACCTAATACGGCACAACTACTAACTTACGCAGACGACCTTGTCCTAATATGTCATTAATTCCAGTGTACAGACAATCAATCAAATTATAATAAAAATAAATTTAGTGGATGAAGAAGCATGACTTTCAATTAGCAACGTCAAAATGCGAAGCTGATGTGTTTTAAAAGTTGTAGGCAAATTAAAGATAATCTAGGGATTAATATAAGGGAGCAACCTATACAAACAAAAAATCAAATACCTAGGTACAATAAAGTCTAGCAACTTGAAGTGTGACAAAAATTGTGACTGTAAATCGCACAAATAAAGGTATGTATAAATGCCATAAAAATATTCAGTAGAGTATGATGGTGGGGTGCGGATCCCAAAATGCTGATGAAAGCATCCAATGGTCTGATAAGATCTCACCTAGAATATGGGTAAATGTTATACAAACCTTGTTCTAAAAAAATCTGGATAGACTGGATAAAAATATAACCAAGGCCTTCGTGTTCTCCTAGGATGTATGAAATCAACTTCAATAAATGCTATTTTAGCAGAAGCTGGTACAACATATCTAGAGACAAGGCAAAAATAGTTGGCAACAAAATTTATACTGAAAAGAATAAATTACCAACTATCATTATTTCAGCTATTAATAATTATCATTAAACATTTATTTCAAAATAAAATAGGTTTGGATCAAACAAATACAGCCAACATATATAAAAACAACGTTATATCAGCTTTTAGCTATAAATACAACACTTCAATATTCAGGAAATAGATGTAGTTGATATCAAGGTAAAAATACGATCCATCAAGTAATAAACAATTCTTAAGTGACACAGAAAAATACCAACGAGAATATAACTTTGTATACAGATGCTTCAAAACCGGATAACAAAGAGGGAATAGGGAAACACATGCCTTGAATGAATTTTGCATTTTAAGCTCGGTTACATGATCAAATAAACATTTGTGATTCAGAAATAATAGCAATCTATGAAGAAATAACAACATGTATATCCAAGAATATTGAGAAAAACTTTATATTTTCTGATTCTAAAGTGCTCTGGATAGAATTCAGACTACAGGTAATGAGTAAACAGTGATTATATTACGCTAAATATAAAAGATTTAATAAATAAGTAGGACAGAACAGAACATTACTTCCAAATTTGTTTGGATACCTGGACACAATAATATTGTAAGCAACGAACAAGCGGGTATGTTGGCAAAAATTGGTACTTCTTTAAATGTTCCAATGGATAAGAAAATTGATAAAAATATTGTCATTCCATACCGAAAGCAAGAAACAATTAATCAATTTCACGTACAATGGAGACAAAATATACAAGTAAAAGGTAAAGCATATTTTAGGATCCACTCGGAATTCCTAGTAACACAATGGTACTGGAAAGTTCTCTCAATGGATAGAAGACATACAAAATTGTGAGTGCGGCGAACCAGAAATCCAAAACCACATTTTTCCCAATTGTCCGATTACTACTAGTCCAGAAAATAATATATATAATCAATTCATACAGAAAGGAATGACAACTCCTCTGAACATGTCTACAGTCCTGGGAAGTTTAAATATTAGCATAATGAAAATTATATGCAAATTCATGGAGTATAAACATATTAAGTTATAATAGCGGTGGGAGGAGAGTACACCCACATCCACCCCTTATCTCAAATTTATTAATTTCAATCCTAATATCCTAACATCTGTTTTGCAATAGGAGGAGAGTGGTCTATTGCGTCGAAGGGAAGCAAAGACCATAAAAAAGAGAAGAAGAAGAACAACACTCTTCTGTCAAATTGCCACAACATGAAAAGAAGATGATTTAGTCATCATAACCTAAAGTAATAATTTAGTATTTTATTTTAAATTTGAATCGAAGAAAAATAATTATACATTTGCAAAAAATAGTAGAGTAGAAAGTTAAGAGTGAGAAAGAAATAATTTTGAAAATGACTGAAGAGATTTCATCAGAAGAGCGAGACAAAATCCGCGAAAAGCTTTCTAACCTTAGCTTTGAGGAACTACTGAAAATGAAAAAGGACATGGGCGCGAAGTTGTACAATAAAACTATCTACGGAGAACACAAATCGAAACCCAAAGTCGATTTTCAGCGTGCCAATAAAAACAGACCTAGGGAAGTTAGTTCGAAAATACGGCCAAAAAAGTTCAATAGACATTCTGAAGTAACAGCACCCTCAACAAAAAAGTTCATTCCTAGAGATCCACGTTTCGATCCCCTTTGCGGACAGTTTGACGAAAAGGAGTTCAGAGCTAATTACAAGTTCCTTAATGATATCCGTCAGAACGAGAAAAAGGAACTGGAGAAAGAGTTGAAAAATTGCGTCAATCCGGAACGAAGTAAAGTGATTCAGTTGCTGATACAGAGAATAGTATGTAGATGTTTAATGATACCATTATCAATCAGTAATTTTCCAATTCAGGCCAGTTACTAATCTTTCGTCATCTATATGTAGTATGTGCTGCGACAAAAATTTCATTTTTCGAAGAAGTTATTCATAATAACTTCGAAGAAGTTATTATGAAAATTTCTGATTACTAATAAAACAAGTTTGTGGATGCAAAAAAAAATTGTATACAGAGTGCCCAAAAGATTAGAACCTCACCTTATTATAAAGTTTACTAATGATATCAAGAAAATTGTTTCAAATCATTTCATTTCATCAGTTCGGACAGCCATTGTCTAATATAATTTGATTTGAAATCTCTGAAAGAATCTGTTGAAAATTAAGAAGATTAGCTGAAAAATAACAATTTTATTAAGCAAAAAAACTGAAATTGCAAAGAAATAACGTACAAGCAACAACAAAAAAAAATTTGAACTAATAAAATACGAGCTGAAAATTAAAAATAATTATTAACAAGAAATGAAGATTAAAAGATTCCAAACCAAGTTACTTCACGACGTTTCGTATTCTTGGTCTGTAGTTTCATTTGGCGAATTTCTGCAGAAATTGACGGGGGTTATTCCTTCACTTCAACAACTTGAAAACTTTCTGAATAAACATGTACTCAATATCATATTTCGTAAATATGTTTTTCTTAATATCATATTAGTTACTAGATAAAAACCTTTGTCAAGAAATACAACACATCTTTTGACAATTACTCTTTTAGTTTTGGGGTTAATGAAACTTTAACCTTTTGAATTTTCGCAATAACCAATAAATGTAAGTTCTTCTGCTTTTGGGTCTATTTTATCCAATGCTTTCATCAGAACTTGTTTTTTTAAACAGATATATCAACTGGTTCAGCCAATAACAATTATCTAAATTCGAATGAATCAGTATACTTCCAGCAATTTCCTTCAAAGTTCAGTTGAGCGCCTCATTTACTCCATTTTGTTGTGAATGTCAGATTCCATTCCTTTGAAGATTTTAAGAAATTTACGGTTGACATATTCAGTATCATGTCAGTTCTACTACATTTACTACTGCAACCAGTAACATTTTCTGAAAACTATATTTTTGAAACGTTTCAATAACTTCTGTATCAGAAATAAGAAAGTAGGTTTTTGAGAAACAACTAAAGTCATCAATGAAGATTTAAAAAACGTTGCATCTCCAATAGACTCTTCCTTCAAGGGGCCTCATTGATGAGAAAAGTTTCTAGAAATGTTTCTACACGTGAAGTATCAGTTTTGTTGAAAAAACTTCTATTAATCTTTCCTTTAACATATTCTTGACACTATTTCATAATTTTTTCCGGAAAAGTAACTCCGTCATATTTTCTTTCAAAATTTTTATATACTTTTTCATAATTGGGATGACCAAGTCGATGGATGCCTTAAATATGTAGGTTCCAACGATTCTACAGGATACTCAGGCAAAGGAAATCGATCTAGTCTAGACAATACATTTCATTGATCTTAATAGCTATTCATATATTCCCATATGTTTTGAGGTTACTTTTTATCTCTGTAATAAAGTATCCATGATCAACTTCTAAAATCGAAGATTTTCTATATGTGATGGAATTGACCGATACTTGAACAGTTCATAAAACTGCAACACGTTTTTCGCCATACCACAATATGATAATCACTCAGTATGAAAACATTTCAAAAATCTTTTGTATAGCAAAACACGTGTCGCAGCTGTTTGTGGTTTTGTAAACTGTTTAGTGAAAATCTCACAATAAAGTGTTATTTGAAAGATTTTCCAGTTTTGACAGTTTGATTAACAGTAATGAGATTCATGTACAATCCGGGTGCATCAACATAATAATAATAATACTTTTTTCCCTTAAGACAATACAAAGTTGTCAACATAGTAAAATAAAGATACTGAAAGTTAATTATAAAAACTAAATGAGGCGATATTTTTGTTCAAACACCAAATCAAGTTATTTCTTCACTTTTCTTAAAAATGGGACATGCCTTCATCTTGCTCAAAATGCATATTGCTCAGGTAACATGGAAGTTACTTGAAATAATCACAAAGAAGAGCATTCAATATTTAAAATGAGAATTTCTATTACAAGTCATCTCAAATAAGTATACTTATGATGCACTTTTTGGAACCTTTGCTGTAGTAATGAATATTACTGGAGTTTTATCCCAACACCCAATCGTTATTTTTAACACCTCGACACGTGTTTCGATCACCAAGTGATCATCTTCAAGAGGAAGATCAAACTAGTTTGAACTCCAGTTATATTCAAATAAGTAAGGTCCAGTTATATCATGATATAAAAAGAAATAGTACAAGCGATTACTTTTTGGAAATATTAACGTTGGGTTGAGAAATAAATTTTTGTTTATCTCAGTCAATAAATATTTAAATATTGGATACTTTCCCAGCTTTTAGAACATTAAAAACCTATTTATACATCTGGCTCAAAGCAAGACATTGAGAATTATCAAGCAAATAGCATTCTGTCAGAAATTACTGAACTTTTTGATTGTTTAGTGACAATTACATTAGCTTGGGAATTAAGAAACACAGTCATTAGTGAACAGCATGGGATCATCCAGAATAAATTAACAACAATTTATCAAAAATTACATCACCATAGATTTCGCATATGATAAAATCAATCACTTTCTGCTGACTAAACCCCATGTTTATGAAATCTCCGTAAATATTTGAAATCATTTTCAGAGTTATTTATCAAACCGTATTTAAAGTGTCAAAATAGGTTGTTTTATTTCCAAAACAGTTATGGTCATGTCTGGAATCTCTCAAGAATCCAACTCTGGACTCTTTCCCTTTAATTTCTTTGTTTATGACATTGATTGTATCCTTAACAAAACTAGTTCCTTATTATTTATCGATATAAAACAATTTCTAATTTCAAAGATGCTGAAATTCTCCAATCAACAATCGTTTTTTTAATATTGTTGTATTGTAAACTAATTTATGCTTAATGTTTTTCATTTTTCGCCTTTCTAAAAATTTGAAGTTTTGTGTGAGTCTGACTAACAAAATATCAAGTATGGCAATGTCTCTATGACTCAGAAAAATACACAAAAACATAATCACTACTTTATTCTCTTCAGAATAATCAACTCAGAGAACAAAACAAAAGTGAAACTGAAGAATTGAAGAAAGTTGAAGAAAAAAGGGAAATCAGAAGAAAACTCAAGAGTGGTGAAAAACCGAATTTCAAAAAAAAATGTAAGTGTGAAATGTCACTGCTCATTGTGGTTTATCATTAAAATACAATTTTTTTTTACAGCCGTGAAAAAATTAGAAGACTTGATTGACAAGTACGAAACTCTTAAGAAATCCAATAAATTGAAGAAGCATATAGAAAAGAGGTCCAAGAAATTGATGGGAAAGACCAAGAAAAAAATGAATTACGAACAGGAATTCATGTAGTTTTATGAGAAAAAATAGTTATTATTTATTCATGTGACTTAACATGTAACTGAAGATAACAAAAAAGTAAATGTAAATAAATAAGTATGGTAAATAATAATGAATTGTTTCTCAAATTATTTCAGAACATGGCTCTGTATGCCAAGATTATCATTCAAATTTTTATTGTTGTTGAATGTAATTCTGGAAATACTTGGAAAAATAGATAAGACCCAATTTTCATGTAAAATTTCAAATAATTCACATTCGATGTTTCTTCTACCAGTCACTGAAGAAGAAATTAAGAATCTGGGAGGGAAAATAAAAAACAAACACACATGTGGAGATGACGAAATACCAGTAAGTCTGATGAAAATATGCATAGATATTTCCAAAATAAAAATAATTTGCTATTGTAACAATTTAAAGAATTTACTGTCTCAAACAAATTTATTTCTAACAATATTTCACTATCACAAACTAATTTACATTCAACACTTAGCAACTAACGCTTAATTTATCTTCACTATTTGAATCCCTTGTTTAACCGCTCGATTCACTTTCTGAATTTAGGCTGCCCTCTAAGCCGGCCTTTTATATCGGTAAAAGTCCATCGTAGAATTCTGTAGTCTTTTCGGGTCTGGCCTAGATTTTCGCGGTGAGTCATGTATTTATTCGCTGGCTGAGATATCGGTCAGTGGCAGCTTCAGATTCGTTACACTATATAATGAATAACTCATTCAAGTATGGACTTTTTCTTCAACAACTAAAACTGACTCTCATAACACCAATATACAAAAAAGGAAATTATACATTATAGTCATTTGAAAATAACGAAATACTTCTTCGAATATTCTTAGACCTTTCGAAAGTACTATAGGCATTCCCCAGGGGAGTGTAACAGGTCCTACTCTATTTGTAATTTTTATGAGCATCTTAGATAGGTATTTTAAATAACGAGGGTGCTACGATCATTAATTATGCCGATGACATAAATTTACTGGTTCCTAGCTGCAACTATCGAAATTTAATTACTAAATCATTCTATTTAGTCAAAAAATAGCAGTGGTTTTCTAAAAATGGCCTTATTCTCAGTATCCACAAAACCAAAGTAATTAATTCTATTTAGAACCCTTCACCAAAGAATTGAGCCACTGACGAGTGTTCAATTAGCAACAATCAAATGAAGGTATAAACCTCAACAAAATATTTGGTATACTCATTAATGAGCATCTTCACTGGCATACCCACAATCAAATCTCCTACAGTGTAAGGATTATTAGTACTTATTTTAACAAAAAATCATTAAAAATCATATATGCAGCAAATTTTGAGTCTTCCGCAGAATTTGGTATATTATTCTGGGGATCTTGTAATGGCTTCTCGAATATATTTGGAATTCAAAAAAGGGCGATAGAATTATGTTCAAATTGAAGTACTGCCAATCTTGTCGGGGCAAATTCAAAGATAATTATATAATGACAAAGCACTGTACATTTATGAATGTGTAATGTATTTATTCAACATAAAGATAAACTCTTGGAAGCAGGATCAAATCATACTTACCCTTTGCGGAATGCAAATATTTATTTCCCCATTCATAGAGTGGAGTAGAGTACTTTATTTGACCATTTTACATACAGTTGTACATTTATGGCAAGTCACAAATACAGAAATCCTTGATCAGAGATAAAATTCATCTACTATGAAATAAAAGTAAATAATATAAGTATAAATAAAATCATAAATATAAAATCTTTGAAATATGTTGCTAAAATTAAAGTGTAGGCATGTTGATTTAATGAGTTCTTTCCTGCCATTTCAATATATTCCTCTATATTATAGAAACAGTGTTGGACGAGAAGGCTTTTGATGATAAATTTAAATTTAGTGAGGTTGAGTGACTTCACAGACGAATGAAGATGATTATAAAGATTTAAGTTCAGTGAATTTCTTTGACTGATAGTCAGATTATGTCTAGGCAGGTTCAATAAACTTGCAGACCTCGTTTCATAATATGCATGATTTTCACCATGTCTTTCAAACTTGTCAACATTTTCATGGATCTCCAGTAACACTTTATAGAGATACAGTGTTGGAAGAGGCATAATGCCGAGTTGAATAAAAAGAGGA
Source organism: Leptinotarsa haldemani (assembly GCA_015342125.1). Lineage (NCBI taxonomy): Eukaryota > Metazoa > Arthropoda > Insecta > Coleoptera > Chrysomelidae > Leptinotarsa > Leptinotarsa haldemani. The sequence continues at coordinate 2,269 of WOGM01001198.1, read as the reverse complement.
CGACAATGATCTTTGTAACCTGCTTTAGCTAGAATTCTTATGGCCTTTTTCTGACACCTAAACACACTTATCGAGTTACTTGAATGACCCCAAATGAGAATACCATTAGAAATAACTGAGTGAAATAATTTGTAGTAGGCTCTTTTCAGCGTCATCAAGGTGACCACATCGTTCAGTCGCCTCAAAACAAACAAAACAGTAGAAAGTTTGCTGAACATAGCTTTGATATGATCAGACCAGCTCAATCTATGATCAATAGTGAATCCTAAAAACTTAACACTTTTAGATTGGGGAATATTGCGATTGGAAGATACGATTATATTTTGAGTTTTATCTTTATTCAAGGTGAGTTTATTAGCAGCAAACCAATTGTAAGCTAATGTCTGTTTCTCTTCTCATTTAGATGGCACAACATTCACTTGCCTCTTTGAAATAAAGCAAAAATTGCAGTTTTTGAATTTCTATATACAAGGAATTTATAAAAAAATTTATTACTTTACAAATGTTCTTCCGTTTTGACGCGACGAAAAGTACAATAATGATTTGACAACTCTTATAATTCAAAAAGTCAATAGACACAATAGAAACCCTCTGATGATGAATAATCCTGCCACAGAATTGCTTACACTTTCCTCATGTACACTCTCAAACTGATCGGGAAAAATTGAAAACTTAGTTGATGTGGCGAGCGTCAACAGTACTGTTTTTACCGTTTTGATGTGTGAAGTGTTTCCAAAAAGTTTAATAGAAAATTCCGAAGTGTTGCTGCCAATGGCTTATTTTTCAATCTGCCTGCACCTATTACAAATTTTTTGGGAAAAACTGATCTGTTACCGGAATATAACCGAAATTCAATTTTTTTCCATGTCATCTGTGTTAAAAGTAATTGAATAGCACTTGAGAGATGATTGAATTAATTTTGAACATAACTGAATAGAACTGGCCGATACTTGATGAAAATCCATATCAAAAAAATTCTTCTTCAAGCATATGCTTGAAGAAGCTATTGTAAAGCGAAACACGTGCCGCGGTTTTTGTAAAACCCTTTTATAGTGAAAATCATACAATAAACTATTGATTTGTTTTTTTGAACATGTTGAAATAAATAGACAGTGGCTGTTCTACAGCAAGCAACCAACAAAAAATGTAACTGATAAGAAATGAAAAAATCAAAACTAATTCAAATAATATGTATATTTACGTTCCAAACAAATTGAAAATATATAAATAAGCAATCAGTTCAATAAAAATGGACATCCATCTTTGTTAAAACAAACGAAACAATTGTTCAACAGTCAGTTTCACTTAAAAAAGAGTACAATTGAATTCAATATTTTTTAAGTACCACCAGAAACTGAGTAGAGTTATTATAAAAATAACAATTACGACAGGCATTCATTGGGTCTACCAACATATCATTAAAAAATTGTCTAAGTAAAACTACGCATCATTGACCTGGACTTTCTGAATATTTGGAAATCCATTTATGTTTTAGTACTTCGCTCAATTCTAGTCGCATATTGGGATTCACAACCAATAACTTTTCGATGAGATCTTTGGCTTCATCTGAAACGTAGGGAGGAAATGTAAACTGTGCTCTACTTATTCTTCTATAAGTATCGTCATAACTTGCTGACTCGAATGGCGGCCTTCCCGTTAGAAATTCATAACAAAGCACTCCAAGACTCCATAAATCGACTTTCTCGTTGTGGGTTTTTCCAGTTACCATCTCAGGGGGTAAGTAGTCGAGTGTCCCACATAAAGTCGTTCTTCTTGAAGAAGGTGCATGAACGGACCAACCAAAATCTGCTATTTTGATTTCACCTTTTGAACCCAATAGCAGGTTTTCTGGTTTGATATCCCGATGAATAACCTTTTTGGTATGGCAGTATCTTAGAGCGTCTGCTATTTGAGCAATGTACTTTGCACAAATTTCCTCGGGAAACCTTTTATTAGGACTTGCAATAAGTTTCGAATATAAGGCCCCTGAAATAAAAGAAACATTATTAGTTTTAAGACTGAAATTAGTAGGAACAAATGCAAAATCCTGCAAAACTTTTTAGAATAATTCAGGCTGATGTTGTATCAAACGACTATATTTTGGACTAGCACACAACTTTGGTAAACTCTTCAACAATACATAAAATATCAAAAACAGCTTCAATCAATCAATCAACACTTTATTGTCATAAAGAACAAGGAATTCTTGTGGACAAAGTACTTATATAAATAAAACACTAAATGCTAAAAGGTACAATTTGTCAGTCAA
>WOGM01001197.1:0-10372 GCA_015342125.1 Leptinotarsa haldemani | reverse complement strand
ATGCACTATTTATATTTTTATTTTAATTTCAGTTGGTAATATTATGAGTTATTTTCGGTTTATTGTAATTTTTTTGAAATTGTCCTTATAGGATGAAAGTAACATTACTTTCGAATAATTTTTTTTAGGTAGAGCCATCATGGGAAAATCGGATATCATAAGCAATTAGATTAGGAAACAAGTTGGCCATTTTAGAGCTTATTTGAATGAGGTTTTGTAATTTGGAAAATTCCCAAGGTATTTGGGGATATTCAAAAAGAACAGAAATTGACAATTTCGTTTTAATTTTTCTGATGTTAAATAAGAAGCTACTAAAAATAAAAAAGCACTACCTCATTGCCAACTTTCCAGCTGTACAGGATGGTATTCACAAATTTTTAATCTGATATTTTGGTTGTGACCAATTTTAATTCTTTATACGGATCGGAAAAAAGAATCACCCAATATGTGTTAACTTTCTGACAACAACTTCATTGATGTTTGTATCACCGTAATTGTTTGATTAGTAAATTTCAAGAGGCCATTTAAATAAGCTCTAAAATTTCTAATTTTCCCTGAACTGAGGAAAATTGGGTCAAGTATCTTTATGGGTCAAATATTTTCAGTTTTCCTTAATGGAGGCTTACATCTATTTTAAATTTTTTTCAGGGAAGAAAAGCAGTTCATTAAACTACCATATAATATGGAAGATGCTAAAAACCTTGGCATCGTGTTGAACAAATACAAAAGTGAACATTACTATCAAGTGATGGCTGGAGTGTTTCTAATGTATATATTGTATCCTTTTTCAAAATTGTTATTAAAAAAAAATACTAATGTAGTAAAACACGATGAAGAGGCATCATTATCAAATCAATTGGTATGAAAATATTTCATTTCACCTAGTATCATTGTCTGACGTCCAAAAATCACTACTCTGGCAAATTCACAAATGAACAACTGAAAACACGGCAAACTCAAAACCATACAGTTCTTACAAAATATGATCAGATGGATGATAATAGAATTTGTCAATACACGATTCTAAAAAGACACTTATACCCTATACATGAAATGGTTAATATTAAAGATAGTACATGGTAAATTACTTCAATTCATCATCACAACAGATAAATAAATGAAAACTGACATCTCATACATATTAATGGGTGATATAATAAAAGACAATTATTCATATACCTTAATAAATGTGAGGTAGATAATATTAGCTCCGTTTTTTTCCAAAAAACTACAAAAACAAGTAATTCATCAAATTCACTTTGAAAAACAATAATAGCGTCATATGATATTGACATACTTTGGTGAGCTCACCAGTAACATCGCTTATTTCTTGAAAGAGAGAGACGGACGTGGCTTACAGAACAATAATATTAAAAACAATAAAGGCAAAACTTCAGTGTCAGATTAGATCAGGAGTATATAAGTTGACTTGTGGTTCTTGTCCAAAACTTTATATTGGCCAATCAGATCAGGCACATCCTTCTTCCAAAGAATAAAAAAAACATGAGTAGTTTCTTGAATGTGAAGAATAGTTTTACATTTGCAAACCATCTTTTGGCAGGGGACACGGGTTCAAGAGATGTTACGTTTTTTTTTGTTAATGTGATTGTGAAGGAAAACTGATTCAATGATTGATTGATTGCACATTTTTCAATTTTTCAGCACTTCATATTTTTAAAACATCTTGAATAACTTTTCATATTCTCAATATATGATTTATTTTGTGAAAAGTATTCAATACTATGTATTATTCCTCAAATTTTCTAATGTCCTACATTCACTATTGTCTGTAAAATTTTCAATATCCATTTCAACTTTCCTTAATGATCCTCAAATTTTCCATAATTCCATTTCCATTGAATTTCTAAAACTGGAACCACATTAAAAATCAAAATTTGGAATGGTACGAAATATTTCATAAAACAACCGGAATGGTATTTCAGTTTATCTGAGAAGCTAAATGCCGCCCCCTTTGAAAACCTCCAGGTTTTCAACTGACACTTTCATCTGGCGTAATGTCATTGTCTGAAGTGGGAAGAACACAAAGTTTGCAAGTAGGACGTTGATAAACACCATTAACAGTTTTTATGGATGCGGTACGAATCACTCCATCGGAACCGGGAAACACTTTGATGACTCTACCCATAAGCCACCTCAAAGGAGGAAGTCTGTCCTCTTTCACAAGCACCAAGGATCCAATCTTCAACAATTGTGGATGTCTCTCCTTCCATTTCTTGCGAATTTGTAAACTGGCTACGTATTCTTTGGTCCACCTGGACCAAAAATGCTGGAGCATCTTCTGAAGATGTTGATAACGACTCAGTCGATTCACTGGGGTTGCAGACCAGTCATGGTCGGGTACTGAAGTTAACTTATCGCCAATCAACAAGTGTGCTGGGGTCAAAGGTGAGGGATCATTAGGATCATTGGATAAAGCACAAAGAGGTCTACTATTGAGGCATGCTTCAATTTGTGTGACGAAGGTCAAAAACTCTTCATAAGTTAAAATGGTATCACCAACAACTCTTTTCAGATGATGTTTTACTGATTTGACACCTGACTCCCACAGACCACCAAAATTAGGAGCTTTCGGAGGTATGAAACTCCAAATTATACCATCTTGACTCAATTTGGTTGCGATAGTCTCACATGATTCTTTAAGAAAATTCTTTAATTGTGCATTAGCTCCCACAAAGTTACTGCCGTTATCAGACACAATTTTAGAACACAACCCTCGCCTTGCAACAAATCGTCTAAGTGCAGCAATAAAGCATTCAGTGGATAGATCACTTACAACTTCCAAATGCATGGCCTTGGTTGCGAAACATATGAAGAGGCAAATGTAAGAATTAGTCACTTTATAATTTCGAATCTTTCTGTCTCTAATAGGAAATGGACCACAATAATCTACACCTGTTACCGTAAACGGTCGAGCTGGAGTAAGTCTATCTTTGGGTAGATCACCCATTATATTTTTTATATTATTTGCTCTAAATCTGTGACACTTTATGCATTCGTGTACCACTTTGCGTACGAGACAACGCCCTGATATTGGCCAAAAACAGTCTCTTAAGGATGCCAATAAAGCTTGAGGTCCTGGGTGAAGACGTTTCACATGCTCGTCACGAGCGATCAAAACCGTAAGCCTGTGCGATTTAGGTAAAACAGCAGGATGTTTTTTATTGAAGTCGAAATTAGAATGTTTTAATCTTCCACCCACTCTGATAATGCCGTATTCATCCAAAAAAGGATTGAGATTCAACAAAGGGCTTTTATTATTCACATGTCCGAATGAAGTTAACTGGTTTATTTCAACAGCAAAAATTTCAGATTGGGCTAATCGAGTTAATTTTTTGATTGAGTTATTTAATTCTTCTGGGGAAAGAGGGCCAGTTTTTCTGAAATTTTTAACTTTGACATTATCAATAAATCTAATTATATAAGCAAAGACACGTTTGAGTTTATTCAAGGTCGAAAATTTGTTTAATTCCGGAAATTTGGAAAAATCGTGTGTTTTGCTAGTTATGGAAATCAAGGTAGTCGAGCGAATTTCAGGCATTTCCGTGGAAGGAATCGGAAAATGTGAATTTTTAGGCCACTCTTCACGAAATGACGCCAGCCATTCAGGGCCGGACCACCATAGTTTGGAATTTCTCAAGGTCGTGGCAGAAGTTCCTCTGGAAGGAAGATCTGCCGGATTATCGCGAGTATTGACATACTTCCAATTTGAAGGATTGGACAATTCTTGAATTCGAGCAACTCGATTAGCGACGAATACCTTCCAAGTGTTGGGTGGTCCTTTTATCCACGATAAAGTTATTGAAGAATCACTCCAAAAATTAATGTTCTCAATTTTTACAGATGTTGAAATTATAGCTAATTTGACCTTATTCATCAGTTCAGCCAAAAGTAATGCGGCACACAATTCAAGTCGTGGTATTGTAAGTGTTTTAAGAGGTGCCACTCGGGTTTTTGAACATAGCAATCGACATCGAAAACGGTCGGACCTATCTGAAGATCTAACGTATATACAAGCAGCATAGGCCGTTTGAGAGGCGTCCGAGAAACCATGTAGTTCGATACCTTTATTGCTCGGAGAAATAACATGCCTGGGAATTTGAATTTCGCTTAATTCATTCAAGTCCATTTTGAACGTCAACCACATTGATCGAATGTCTAATGGGACAGATTCATCCCAAGAAGCGTGCAAACTCCAGAGTTTCTGAATTATAATTTTAGCAACTATCGTGATAGGAGACAGTAGACCTAACGGATCGAAGATTTGTGCAGAATAACTGAGAATATTTCGCTTAGTTATATTTTCTGCGAGAGTTCCAGCTTTTATGGAATATGTTAAAACGTCTGTGTTGGGATTCCAAGCAAGTCCTAATATCTTACCGAGATCATGGTTACCAACGGTGATAATATCTCGCATTGTGTCCTCGGACATGACCGCAGGAATATTGGAAACCCATTTTCTGAGCATAAAACCATATTTTGAAAGTATTTGTGATATTTGAGTTTTTATATGCGAAACCTCTTCTAAGGTACTACCACCAGTAAGTAGATCATCTACATAAAAATCTCGTAGGATAATGGAACTTATCTTAGGATTTTCATGTTCAACATTGAATGCGACTTCATGTAATGCACGTATGCATAAAAAACTAGCAGAAGTTGTACCGTAAGTAGCTGTATTCAGCTCATAAGCTGATAAGGATTCTGAAGGGTGCGAACGCCATAGAATTTTTTGAAAAGACCTCTCTTCTTTTTTTACAAGAACTTGTCTGTACATTTTTTCAATGTCACCAGCAAGTACTACATTGTGAATACGAAATCTCAGGATGATTGAAATTAAATCATCTTGAATAGTAGGACCTGCAGCCAAAATATCATTAAGAGAAAAACCAGATGTCGACTTCGAAGATCCATCAAATACAACGCGTATTTTAGAAGTAGTACTACTATCTTTAACTACACAATGATGAGGAAGATAAAACCCATCATTAGAAATTTCGTTTAAACGTGACATATGGCCGAGTGAGAGATATTCCTCCATAAAATTGACGTACGGAATCTTCAGATTTTCATTTTTATTTAATTTTCGTTCTAATGAGAAAAAACGTTTTTCTGCGGTTTTGAGGGAATCGCCCAATTTGTTTGTGGGCTCTTTGAAAGGTAGACTCACTACGAAGCGACCTGACTCATCTCGAACAGTATTTGCTTTGAAATGATCTTCACAGAATGATTCTTCCGGAGAATATGCTTGTTTATAGGGGAATTCTTCAATCTTCCAAAACCTTTCGATTTGATTGTCAAGATCAGTCGAATTCACGCTTAAATTGCAATGAGTTTCAGACAAGTAATCTTTGAAAAATATAGGCCCTGAAACAATCCACCCAAAAAGAGTTTTTTGCAAGATAGGTAACCTTGGACCTAACTTTATTTGTCCAGCACAAAGCAAATCATAAAATAAATCATTGCCAATGAGCAAGTCTATCGAGCTGCTGGTATTGAAATTCGGATCGGCCAGAATCAAATTAGGTGGTATTTCGACAATTTTTGGATTAAAAGTAACCGAAGGGATATTTCCAGTGATTTTGTCCATTATGAAACAGGATAAAGTTGTTTTGAATGCATATATTCTTGACTGAATTTTAATACATGCTCTCTTCTCTAAGATTGATGAAGATTGATTTATTCCCATTACGCTAACTTTGCATTTATTAATTTTGAGATTGAGTTTTTCTGACAATGATTTGGTTATGTAGTTACTTTCCGAGCCACTGTCAAGAAGCGCTCTACATGTGTGCACGTGCCCGTTAATATCAAAAACATCAATGATAGCGGTTGAAAGTAATGAATATTTATTTTCTTGAACAGAACAAAGTGAAGTGGATCGAGATACATCATTATTCGTAGTCATAGCGGAATTTGGAATTTCAACTATTTCGTTGGGCGTGTTTTCAGTTGGAATCGACGAAAACCGATTTTTATTTGTAAAATGCAATAAAGTATTGTGCATATTACCACATTTGCGGCATTTACTTGCCTTACATTGTTTTGCAGTGTGACCCTTTCTTAGGCAATTCACACAGAGGCGTAATCGCTTCACTTCATCGAACCTTGCACCAGCGTCTAAATCGATAAATTTAGAACAATTGTAATATGCATGACCTTGATCACAAATGACACATTTTGTTGTATTCGTTGCGACAAGAGATTTCACCGATTTAGTGTAAGTTTTTTCCGAAGTTTTCTCATTATGTATAGTTTCCAAAAGACAACATTTCTCTTTTAGAAAAACTGAAAACGACTGTAACGTGGGTAATTCAGATTTAGTATTTTTCATTTCCCAATCCCTTCTTGTAATAGGGTCGAGTTTTATTGCTATTAAATGAATAATAATTGTATCCCAATGCTCTGTTGGCAATCCGAGGCTTTTCAAAGCGCGCAAATGCAGCGACATTCCATCTAACAATTGACGCAAAATGGTACACGATTCTTTCTGCATTGATGGTAGATTGAAAAGAGCTTTAATGTGATTTGAGACCAATAATGATTTATTTTCATATCTTTCGATCAAACAAGTCCATGCAGTATCATAATTAGTATCGGATATTTCAAGAGATTTAATAATATTTGCAGCATCCCCTTTCAATGAAAGCCTTAAATAGTGAAATTTTTGAACTTTCGAAATAGACGTATTTTCGTGAATAACCGACTTGAACGTATCTTTAAAAAAGAGCCAATCATTGTATGACCCGTCAAAGGTCGGCAAATTCACTACAGGTAGTTTAATGTTCACATCTGGGACGTTTAGTTGAGGTGTCACTGACCTGGATGAATTCATGTCAATTTGTGCCTTTGAGATGATGTACTTTCGAGCATCACTTGTAATTTTATAATACATATCTTCAAACAATACTGATTCTTGTTGCACCGCATTCAAACCCTCCTGATCATCATCTAATAATAAAAGTTCTAACTCATTCTGAATAGTATTAAATTCGTCTAATAAAGAGTCGGCTTTGTTGAGCCTCTGCTCTAGTTGAACTGTATCGGAGCTTTGCTCATCCCGTATTTTATTAAGATATGTTTCAAATCGAGTTAACTGAGATTTAATCATTCCCCTTTTCTTCTTCAAAGTGGCTGCCATAATGAGAGTCAGTAGTATATGTAAATAAAATACTTTCGAAAATAATTGAATTCAGAGAATTGTATTTGCTAATATTATGCAAAGTCACAAGTATGTATATTGTTCAAGTATTTTATTTAGTTTCACGAAAAACGAATTATCAGTATTATGCAGAGTTTCAAACCCCTAATCAACACTCATTGAAGAAAGGATATTATAAGGATTAGTATATGAGAAAAAGGAACGAACACACCTGTATGTTTCCTAGGATTCCATTTTCGGCCAGCAAGCGGGAACAGCAAACAGCATGGAGGCAGAATTCACAAGAATATTCACGAATCAAACGTATTTTTATGAAACTGATTACATTCGGCATAGAAGGACCATGTTTTGTTTATGGATTTTATACCATAATTATGTTCTTTTTGAATAAAAATGCAATATATTGAAAATAATGTAATGAAACATATTACATGTTTCCATCTAGACAACTAAAGTAATAGTGACTTAAAAATAACAAAATGACCATCTGCGTCCAGAGGTCCAGGTACTAAACCCCTCTTGTTCCTACAACTCGGGTACTTAGCAAGGGCCGTGACGACAGAGTTCTTAGAATGTATTAGTCGGGTGCGACTAGACAACACGATAGTCCCATGAATATAGGCATATTTGACGTAACAAGGTTGAAGATTCGTTTCTCCTCTTATAGATTATTTCAGGGAAAGTGTTGCAAGTGACTTGGTACATTGGATTACACCAAAAGCGGTAAATACCAGAAATACGCGACGGACTGTGGCTGCTCATCGTTTTGAAGTTTAACTCAGCACACTTCAAATTTCACTGTTCAAGAAATCTTTCATTTTAGAGAACTGCGTTTATCTGGAATAAACTTCCTGAGAACGTTTTTCCAAACGGATTTTATCTCCAGCGATTCAAATCCAATGTGGATCGCTACTTTCGCACAGGCACCGCTCTGAGAGCGCCATAAGGATTTCTCTGTAGTGCTTGTGTGTGAAATGTTGAAGGTGTGACGTGTTAAAGTGTAGAGCTTTCCATCTTTCTCAAAAATGTTACCTTTCTGATACTTTTTCGAGTACTATTAACGCTGGTGCAAACGTATAATAAAGTATACATGATCCAACTCCGTAAAGTTTTGTTTCGACCTGTCATAGGTCCCATCAGTGTCGCCGACTGAACCATGAATGCGTTGTTGGACTTAACTTGTTCTGTACTCGTCATGTTCTTCACAAATAAGCATGAACATCCCTACTTTATGAAAAAGCCATCTATAGAATTGACCATCGAATGAAATTCGTCTCCTGTCTTCCTTTGCAGCTTTCACTACAAGGTAAAGTAAAAAAAGAAAGCACACGTGATTCAACACACATGACAGTTTGTTTTTAGGCGCTTGTTTCAACTAGTTGGTTCGCAGTGGAAGCTGCGGAGAAAGACAGAAGTTGAATCAAGTTTGGTGGTCGATGTCGCATCTTGACCTTACTGCTTACCGCCTTTGGGAGCCTCCTTTATCACTGATGTTTGTGGTTTGAGTAATTCAGTAATTTGTCGATGCTGTAGATGGTGTTTTCTAGGGGTACATATTGCTTACTAACTTTGTCTGTTGGACGGCGACCTGTTGGGAAAAAAATCCAATAAATTGGTTTCTATTCAATTCAAATATACTTTATTGTCTGAAGAATAAATTTTCATTGACAATGCCTTATGCGAAATATAAATAACATATACATGAAATCACAAATGTAAAATAATAATAATAATAATAATAATACAAACGTTCAGGATATGAGAACATGGTCAATAAAATTAAATAAATCAATTTAAACTAAATTGAATCAAATCAATAAAATACCGTAGGTATTACAGTTAGTCTTATTAATTAAAATTTATCATCGTAGAATTCTGCTAAGCTATAACAATAATGTTCAACTAGTTGAAACAAGCGCCCAAAAACAAACCGGCATGTGTGTTGAATCAGGTGTGCTTTGTTTTTTTACTTTGCCTTGTAGTGAAGGCATCTGACTTATCTTTCAACTTATATCTGAATTGAAAGTTCAAGTGATCATCCAAATACCTAATGAGAAATTTTAGCTTGATATCACAGTAAAATAAAATTTTATATTAGGTGGTTTCAAACGTTTTTTCCGTTTTTATGAGTCTACTTTGAACTGTAATGTCTCAGTGAATAGTCATTCCATTTGAATCAGTGCACTTTTGCCAACGTAGCACGAGTCTATTAATTCCGTCAGCATGAAAATTGGGTGCTCGCGATTCGATAAAGTCGACGAAGGCCATTTTTGCCTGCTCCGGATTGGCGAAGATTCTACCACTGGCGTGGTCTGGTTGTATGATATGTGAGGCAGAATTTCGACGTTCAATTCGTTGAATTTTCGTATATTAATGTATGAAATGTGCGGACGGGTGTTGTCGTGGAGCAGGATCGCACCTCTTCTGTTGACCAGTACTGGCTGCTGCTGGCGCAATTTTGGTGGGTTTTTACCTCTAATCCGGTGAATTTGGTCTTTCCTGAAAGACGGAACATTTCAGGTTAGAGGGCTCTCTGTCTGACAACAGAGATATCCTCGCTGGAGTATGGTAGGTAAGTAGGTAAGTCTAAAGTGAGTGGGTGTATTCGACCCTCCACCGCAACCCATAAGGGTTTATTGTGGCTCACACCTATTCACACTCGGCCAAATAAACAAACCCATCTTCTTAATGAAGCCGATTAGTTTGTATGGTGTATGTATGGTGAGTGGTCTTTCAGGTCAGATGGTGAGAGTACGGATCTACCGAACTCAAAAAACCTGATTCGGTCCCCAGCGGGGCAGACACAAAGTATACGCTCTGCAGTTTCATCATTTTCCAGACAGAGGCGACACACACTGTCTTCTGACAGTCCAAGTCTCTGCATGTGACGATTCAAATGACAGTGACCTGTAAGAAAGCATGTTACACATCGTAGTTCATCCCTACTGTAGTCCAACAACTGTTTGGAATCAAGCTACGAAGGGTGAATAAACGCCTTGGACCGAGCCAATCCTGGAAGGTTCTGCCAGAAGTCCATAACTCTTCTTGCCATCCAGGTGTTCAGTGTTTGTTTGGCAAAGCCTAAAGCGAAGCCAATGACAGGTTCAGGTTCGGTGAAGCTACTTGCAGCACCCTCCTTTGCAAGGGAGTCAGCAGCTTCATTGCCTTCCAGGCCAGTATGGCCAGGAATCC
>WOGM01001196.1:0-10370 GCA_015342125.1 Leptinotarsa haldemani | reverse complement strand
TAATAAACTCCAATATTTTTTATTTATGATTATTATTTCTATATAAATCCTACCATCTGAGTTAACCCCCAACTCGCGAGCCATTTGGGCCGCGACATGTGGTGGAGGCGCCTTATGCAATTTCTTTGAAAATTTTTGTCATAAATTGTCCACATGTGGTGGAGGCGCCTTATGCAATTTCTTTGTTAATTTTTGTCATAAATTGTCCACATGTGGTGGAGATGCCTTATGCAATTTTTCTGGTAATTTTTTGTCAGGAATTAATTTAAAAACCTTCAGCAATGTACGTAAATATCTCATTCATTATTAATTTCTGCCCAATTATTTTTTTAATCATTTTGAAACGTTTAATTTTTTATTATTTGCTCTCTAATTTGCTCGATAATTATTTTTATTAAAAACGATTACTATTCTACGTTCGGCGGAAGTGTGTGCTCAATTTTGAAATGATACCTTACCCTTTGCTGTGAACTTCCGTGGATATTTTAATGTGTTCATATTATAGTTATTTCTTTTTTTTTTTAATATATTACCCAGAAAGTGAACCATGTCATTAAAACTAAGAAAATAAATAGGAATAGGTTTTTTTTAAATACATTTTGTCGTTGGGAATCATGTTTAAATTGCACTGGCTATATCATCTCGACTGTTTTGGAATTGGTAACCCACATCGGGCTCGGAAATCCATACAATAGTGACATAGAAAATATTCAATTTTTCATTTTTTTTCTCTCTTTTTTCTCTCTTTCTCGTCCAATATATAATGTTGATAAACAGCCGTTCCGAAGATAAATTTTTGAAACATAAAATAGCTGGAGTGTATAATCGTAGCATGATTCGTGAAATATAGATAGGAAACTCATTTTGCAATTAAGACATATGCAAAGTAAAGAAAATCAAAGGATAACTAGGGCAAGATTAAGACTACAAATAGAAAAACCCTCTGGAGAAGCATTTTCCCCGCCCTATAATAGCACTAGTCTTTTTCGTGAAGAAAATCCATTCTCAAAAAACCCGAAGATTAACCGATCACCACCAATACCAATCGAAAGTTCGAATACACATAAACAAGAAATAGGATCAGTTTTCCCAGTGGACGTTGTTACGAACGAAGATCAACCCCCACAAGAAAACTCATCTCCCAAGAACAATACTGAACCGGAGGATATCACGACAACAAATACAACTCTTCTCCAAAATCAGCAGAAAAATTCAACAAGACCAAATAAGGAAGAAATACAGCAACTAGCCCAGAGTGTGAAAAATATGGCAAACGAAACTTTTGCTGATACCCTGACCAACCCTGTAACTCCGGTGAGGCCAAAATTTTTATGCCCAGAAATATTCAACCCCTGCAGAGGAAATGCATTATCATTCATTAAAAATTATGAGCGAACCAGTGCCGCAAATGGATGGACCAACACCCTCAAAATGTCATATTTCCAGACGTTTTTGGAAGGAGCCGCAGAGCTATGGTTCAAAAGGTACATTGGACAGGCACAAAATCAAACAAAAACATGGGATGAAATAAAAGGAGATTTTATAAAGGAGTATGGACAAGAGGAAGAAAAATGGTCGTTGGAAAGAAGACTATACGATAGAAAGCAGAAAGATGAAGAATCGATAAAGAGCTACTACTACGATCTGCAGGCACTTTTTGGAGAATATGACCCAACTTACAATGTCACCGACTTCAAAAAGTATTTTGAAAACGGGTTGAAGAAATCCCTGTACCCCAATTATAGACTACTCATGGAAGATAATCTGGATTGGCAAAAGATGAATCAGATAATAAACAAACTGGATGACATTTCTTCAATGCAAGTGAGAGCTGATAATATAACTCGCCCTCCTTGTAACTGTATTCATCAGGCCTGTCATATCTCGACACCTGGTAATGTAAATTGCCACAGCCTACAATGGAACGTGATGCCTGGACACCAAAATCAACAAATACCTTATAACCAACGGCAATTTTATAATAATGGCGGAAACCAACGGTACCGAAATCAATATCGAGAATATCAGGGCACACCGCAACGAAGCAACCCTTCTCGAAATCAACAACAGGGTCGGAATTCACATCAGAACTCATTTTTCCAAGCAAATTCAATTAACCAACCACAGGGTAGTCGAGCACACATTAACCAAAGTAATAGATCCATGAGAAGTCAGCACAGTGGGCCTCCCAACACTAGAACATACGATGGGCGGCCAAAATGCTATTATTGCGGGAGAATAGGACATATGGCAAACGTTTGCAGAAGTCGACCAAACCAGGAACCTCACCCAAACGCCGAAGGACGTCGATGAGGCCCCCAGACGTCCGTCCATCAAAGAGGGCCTCAACACTCAATCTAAGGAACAATCTGTCAAAGTATCAACACATCTCAACATACCATAAACATCCTCCAACATCAGATATACAAGAATCACATACAAATATTATTTCTCAATCAAAGATCCTCACAATAACCAGCCTGGTGAATGGTAAGGAGATAGAAACCATATTGGATACGGGATCTCAGCTGAACGTGATGACCGCAGAATTAGCACAAAGTATCGACAGAAATCAATGCACCCAAAACTTGATAGTGGCCGGAGGACGAAAAGTGCCAATACTAGGAACCACAACCTTCAATTTGGAAATTGGAGAGATAGAAACCTCCTGTACCGCCGTAGTTATCGAGAGAATGGCGTACCCCCTCATACTGGGAATGGAATTTCTGAATGAATTTTACAGCACTATCAATCTGGAAGACAAAACAGTTTCACTAAAATACCAAAATAGAATAACTATTGTTGCCATCAAGGGTTGCGAACAGGAAAAAATAATAAACAATGAGTTACATCAAGTCGAAGAAGAATATTCAACAAAAACTGAGTCGGCCATAACTGAAAACATAAAAAATACATCGAGAGTAGAATTGGAGGAAAAATTACATATCAAAAATCAAATGAAAAAGAATTCATTTACAAATAATCCAAACAAATCCTCCGATATCACAAAGGTCAAATTTGAAGAAATCACAAAAAATATATTTGAAATGCCGAACAGTTTTTCACTTGCGCATGGTGTTTCAGCTGACTTGAAAATGAATAAAGGAATAGCAAAACAATTTCTGGAGAAATTTGGCAACAAACAAAAATTAATGGAACAAAACCAACACAAAGGAGGAGTTGCCTACTTGACGGATGGGAACAGACATATTTATTATTTAGTTACAAAAGAAAACTACTGGGACAAACCTACACTGGAAGATATTTGGACATCAATAAATACCTTGAAGAACCTTACGTCGCAGCATGATGTGAAAAAACTCGCCTTACCTCAAATTTGTTGCGGACTGGATCAGGCAAACTGGGAGACCGTTAGCAGAATGATAAAGTCGATATTTGAAAATGTTGAAATAGACATAACAATTTGCAAACTTCCCACAAACGAGAGGGAATCAAACCCACCTGTCATCATTACACACGAAAATGAGCTATATGCCAGAAGGGTGGCTGAAATTACGGACCTAACCCAAAAAACATCAAATATCGAAAACGTAATCAAATTATCAGCGGAGGATGACATAATTATAAAACCAGGAGAACAACATATAGTCCAGATGAATAGCCAAGGAAAGGAGTTGAAGAAATACGAATTTTCCCCTAACGAAAAATTTCTAATACCCAAGGGACTCATCGGATGTGACTCTCCCTATCAAGATAAGAAAATTGTGTGGAAAATAACCAATGTTGGCGTACAGAGCCAAAAAATTTTGAAAGGCTCAACACTGGGATATTTATGGGCAAAAGAAGAAAATTGCGATAAACATGCGATACTCTTATATTTAGACAAAAACCACCAAGAAGATGATGACGTTACATTAGACGATCACATTCTGAGTAACATAGAGGATTCGGATCTCAGGAAAAAATTACAAAAACTACTTCTCAAATATTCCCACGTATTCTCAAAATCTACAAGAAAAATGGGACGAACGAACTTGACCACCCATAGGATCGAAATACTGGAGGGCACAAAACCTATACGAAGTCATCCATACAGGGTGTCCCAAAAAGAAAGGGATTATAATTGACCAACAGATACAGGAAATGCTAGAAAACAATTTTATTCGACCTTGTCACTCACCATGGGCAAGCCCAATAGTATTAGTGAAAAAGAAAGACGGGACAGTATGATAATGAAGAGGAGGCAATATATGGGGGGAACATTTATCAGGTTCTATTCCGTTACGCAATCTAAAGGAGCACTTGCTAACTTCCTATTTGGTATAGGCACATTCATGAAAAGTTCTACTAATTCTCTGAAAGAATTCTCGAGAGGAGGAGACGACAGAACAATCTTCTTCCAAATGCTATTCTTATACATTCAAACAGTAATCATTAATGTCATTGTATTTCCTTCATCATTGGGACCCAGCCCACAATATGGGTCCTACTTTCCTTGTCCACCATATGTGGAAAAAGTACCGGAAGATATTTTTAGTTTGACAAATAATATCAAGCAGTCTTCTAGATCATCTACTCCTGATTTACCCCTAGCCTTAATCGGGCAGGTTGAATACCAAGACCATTTAAAGCCCCAATATACTATTCAAGATCTATCTATTTCTTTATCTATAGACTGTGGGAGGAAGTGTAGTGAAAACATTAGAAAAGAATACTATCAAAATTTACTAGAAAAAAGCATTCTAGACAATCCTCCTATGCAAGATGCATATACAAATTTGAATCATGTGGAAGTAAGAACCATGGACCTTTGTTATTTTATAATAGGGCTACTACATACTTCTTTTATAATACGAGCAGATTTAGATGAAGAGTTCAATCAAGGGGGACTCTCCAACAAAGACAAGGCTAAAATTTACTCCAGTATATTTACATTACTTGTAGCGACTGGTCGCATCCATCAATTTTGTATTATGGTAAATTACAGCCCAACTTCTTATAAAGAGGCCAACATACCTTTTGAAGGGGGCAAAATTATTAGAAAAGGTATATTAGTTGTATTAGAATCGATCACATTTCTCCGCCAACTTGTCCAGTTCACCTTCTCATACATTTTAGGAAGTGAGGAGCCAGCTTCAGATCTTAATTTTGTAAGATGGGTGGCGAAAAGGGTATTAGTCCATACGATAAAAAGTAAAACTAAAGAATTAGAAAAACACAAGTTAAAAAAGGAAAAAAGCTATCAACGCCTATTACACGCAAAGGCAGCATGTGAAAATAGGATTAAGAATTTGGATGAAAAGCATAAGAAAAAGGATAAAGAAGAGAAGGAAAGATTTTCTGAGATATATGATGACTTAGGGAAGGAAGAAGTAATATGTGCAAGGTGCACAGATGAGATAAAAGAGTTAAAATATACACTCTCTGAACTTCGGAAGCATAATCTAAACACAGTTTTTCATGTTATCTATATACTGTCTGGAGCCACGTTCAGTGGATTTCATTTTGGAAATCTAAATAGAGTGATGAGAAGGTTACCAACAGAAGAAGAAGCACGAGTAGAGTGGAGGAGACAAAAATGCCCAGATCTCCAGTCTAAGCTAATAATTCCTGTAACACCTTTGTCAAGGGCGAACCACCCTCCAAGAAAGATAGACAGAAATGATATTGATGGATTAGGTAAAACCTCGGTTTTCTTGCTTGATAGAGCGAGTTTAGGAAAATACTACATTATCAAAGAAGATTTAATCCAATAAGATAATCTAAAACTAGACATTGTAGTTCGAAGTGGTAGGACAATAGCAAGGATTATTCAAAACTTGCTCATTCAAGCATTCCTGTCTGATCTAGCACCTTATTTTCAGAATGATATCTTAATAAAAGAAGATCTGGCAGTTTGTTCACTAGCAGATGGATCAGGAGAGACCGGAAAGCTTATACATCATCTCACGGCTCTTCCATTAATACTGAACTCGTTAATGTATCCAGAAAATACCCCACATCTAGATTACACATCTCCCATTCTACCTGCTTTTTTGGGAGATCAACATATAAAACAAGAAGAGTCTTTGCTAGGAGGGGTGGGACTATTAACAGGGAAGACAGGCATTACAGAGGAATCTTTCCTATCTAAATAGAAAGACTATTGCAAGCCAAGAAGAAAGAAGTTATAATATTGACCATAGATCTGGAGGCTTTAAACAAAGCTGTCTACTCAAAATTAGCTACTATTATCCCATTATATTTGAAGTTTGTGAGTGTTTACGGGTTGACAATTATAAAAACTATTATTTCACCTGAGATACATTATGCTCAGCTCGAATTAACTCTAAAATGTATGTGCTTCTTATACCATCCTGCCAATACTAAACAATTGACCAACCGCACATACATCGTTATTGTGAATCATAAAGGGCATATGGAGTCATGTTTACATAAAATATTCTTATTTAAATATTGTGTCCCTATTTCTAAGGTTAGAGATGATATTGTGAATAGAGCTCTTTGCACCGGGAAGAAGTCTTATGAATTGTTATGCTCGAATGCTAACATCACTATGTTCGTAGCAGGTGAAGCTTCTAATCCCATACCATTTTCCCCATTGAGAGATCTTAAGAGAATTCAAGACTTATGAGTAAATGTTTTCAGGAATTTACCAAAAGGGATCATTGATTGCTTTTTTGATAGTGAGTTATACGCAACGTTAGAACTGACATATGATAATATAATAAGTATTTTAATATTCATAATTACCCTTACAAAAGAAGCCTCAATTAAGTCAGGATTTGCTACCTCGGCAACTGTCCATAAATATGGTGTCTCCTCTAATATTGAAGAAAAGGTAGACAAGCTGCTTTTGCTCTGTATATATAAAATTTCTTAGGGGAGACAGATGAGTCAGGAGATACAAACTAAAAAGAGTTGATTTCTTTTAATACTCTACCCATAAGAATATTAAGATAACATAATAATTCGAAAACGGTATTTACATAAACATCTAAATAAGTACTATACTAGAATCCGTAGAAAAATAATTTTGTTAAACTTCCTCCCAGAACATCCCTCTGATGAATCTATCGCTTAAATAAGATGGGAGAATTCTTTGAGTTTGAAGACTTCTTTGAATCCTCAGAAGGAAATAAACCAACTTCAACATGGAGGATCCCTGGACATTTGAGACAACCCATTGTCCCAGACGAGGTAGATTTCATCGTGAATAACTTAACGAGAAAACACTTCCAATGTAAAAGGCATAGGTTTATAAGGGATTTTGTAGTTAAGAACAAAGTAGATAAAAGCATATACACAACATGTCCTTCTCCATGGTTCTGCTTAAAGGAGTTCATATGTTACAACAAGGAGGACACTTCTGAATATTCCTTATATGAGAATAACTTACGCACGATAGTAATACCTGCTGTAGAGAATTACTTATTACAGAAGACTAATTATATCAATTCCACTGACTATACACGATTATCCAATCTAAAAGATGATATTAAGAACATAGTCTTAACTCCTGATCTAATTAAGAGTTATATCTATAAAAGGAAAAGTGAGTATATAAAAGATTTGATTACAGAGGTTGAATTTCCTATTGGCGACTTCATACAAGGAACAAGAAAATTAGTCGCCGAGAAAGAGGTATTTTCATTCCAGTGCCCTAAGCATGGCAATTGTCTGGGACCAACTTCTTTGCTCTTAGGGGCACTTGATATTGTACAAACTAGGTTTTCACTGTATCTCTATTGGAAATTATGTGACTATTTTGAGAAATATGGCAAAAAATCTATTTATAAGAGAGGAATTGACCTTATAAAGGCGATAGAAGATCTTCAGGTCACATATGGAGATAAAGTCTTTAAGATAGTTAAGACATGGGAGTCTTATGTGGTGGGCAGGATTTGCAGCAACCAAACAGTTGATACAGGATTTAGAGAGTTGTTAGACTCAGCAACATAAACTATTGAAGAAGTATATCCCCAATTTTGTTCTAGCGAACTCCCTGCTTTATTCATATCGAACACAACAAATCTAGATGAGATTAAGATGTCATTGGAACTTGTTGCATCAAGTAAGGGATTCGGACACCCTTGTATAAATCCTACGGATGGGTTAGATGAGATCTGTTACCTAGCTTCCAAAAAATTAGATGTTGACCAGCAAACGTGTATTGAGACGCGGTGCATCTTTGTAAAAACAATGATAAAGTCTTATATTGAGAAGAACAAAATGTGGCCAAATATCGAGTTTATAGAACATCCAAATCCAGTAATAATGAATGCACATTCCCATAACAGGTGGTTGACACCTCGCGAGTACGACGCTGTCAAACTCCAAGACTGGAATGTGATAAAGTTCCTAAAGACTTTCGATTTCGACTACTCAGTAGATACAACTGAACTCCTAAGTGACAAGAGCAACGCTCCGAGACTCAGTCATTCATTGGTCACAGAAGTATGATCCTTGTGGATTTGCTGATAACAACCAACAAAAGCCCAAAATGGACCCAGATCCGACGAGGGTAATTATAAGGTATTTACAAGGGCACCCTGAAGAGACAAAGGAGGTGATTGATGAAATAAACAATCAACAACCTGATCCAGAGAACAACATTTGTGTTCTGTGTAGGAAAGAACGAGAACTTAAGGAAAAGGGTCGCCTATTCTGTGAGCAGACCTACAGGCAAAGACTAGCCCAGACTGCGTGTGAGAATAATATTAAAAAGTATATCTTTCCTTATATTAGGCAACAAATGATGTCTTACTCAGAGTTAGGGCTAAAGAGGAAAATTTCGGAGCTCTTAAAGATGATAGCAAGTGGAAAGTGCGATGTCATAAATTTAGACGACATGAATCTAATTATCGTGTTAGTCAAGATATAGATAATTTATTCGGATTTGATCACGTTTACAAAGATTCTCATCTTTGGATGCAACGATCGTTTGTGTTAAATAACAGTAGAGTGAACCCTCCTCTAATTAATCAACAAACTGGATTACCCGTCCCAGGGAAGTCCTACCACTTGAACCAATTAGGAGGGTTCGAGGGAATGAGGCAGAAATTGTGGACCATCTCTACATTGTGTGCTCTTTTATGTGTGTCCGAACAACAGCAAATAAGGATGAATATGATAGGGCAAGGTGACAACGTTGTAATTGTTGTAAAATGGTCACT
This sequence comes from Leptinotarsa haldemani, assembly GCA_015342125.1. Lineage (NCBI taxonomy): Eukaryota > Metazoa > Arthropoda > Insecta > Coleoptera > Chrysomelidae > Leptinotarsa > Leptinotarsa haldemani. The sequence goes on along the minus strand of WOGM01001196.1, from coordinate 1,233 downwards.
AAGACACACCCATGATATTCAGAGACATAGGATCTTATTGGTTGATGCTATACACGACAAAATTTCAGGGCTAGGCCTGAAATTAAAAACAGAGGAAACTTGGGTGTCCAGACGACTATTCCAGTATGGAAAAATCTCTAATTTGAATGGGACTGCCGTTTCTAACGGGACTAAGCGTGCCATGCGTATAATCTCAGATGAACATGATGGGATCCCAACATTTGAAACATCATTATGCATGATAAGCACTGCTACTGAAAACATAGCAAATAATGACTGGGGACCTGATAGTGCGTTCATACTTTATTCTGTAGAGACACTCTCACTCTTCTTTCGGAAGGGTATCCTTACAAACAATCACAATCCTAAAGACTTAATAATATGCCTTTTGTGGTCAAGTGTCTTCGGGGGACTTCCTCTATCCTCGTTTGCTAATCATTCATTAAGAGGTTTAGATGATAAACTTACGATATGGATATCTATACTATGCCAGTTAAAAAAGTATGATATACAGATTTTTCACAAGTTCTTCTTTATTACCCAAATTCGAAAGAGACCAAATATTGAATTAATTAGGATTATAACTGACATTTATAGCATAAATGTAATCTCCCTGAGAACGGCAAGTCTAACTGCAAGGGAGATAGTTAAGAATGCGCTCCCCTTATTCACAACTAATACTGAAGTTCTTGACGTATTAACATTAGAAATAGACTCGAAAGAAGAACTTATTGACACCCTATCCTGTGTTCGCCCTTTCTTTCCCCCCTTATTACATGAACTCTATAGGAACTCTAATGCGGGATTAGTTTACCACCTTCTGAAGAGACCACATCCATCACCCCTGAAAATGTACCTTCGGTGTTTAATCTAACCATATTTTTTTATAAAGCGTAATATTGTTGAGGGTTATGTTGTAACCTCATTTTAATAAACTCCAATATTTTTTATTTATGATTATTATTTTTATATAAATCCTACCATCTGAGTCAACCCCCAACTCGCGAGCCATTTGGGCCGCGACAATATGTTGAATGCTCATTCTCTCACTCAACTTCAACTTTTATTGTGTGGTAGGTTAATTGTCTCAACTTTTGATTTGTGTTCTCTCAGGATAATTGTACCGAATAAACTCCTTATTTTGACTCTATTGTGGTTACTTCAATCCTTTTGGTAGATTCGGGGGTTGAAATTGGTAACAGGGTATTTGAATGGGGAATTGAATTTACCTGG
>WOGM01001195.1:0-10373 GCA_015342125.1 Leptinotarsa haldemani | reverse complement strand
GCCCGTATTTACAAATTTAAAGATGGGGTGGCCCAAGTCAGATGACACCCTGTATAAAAGATTCATGAACATATTCTGATAGCCCACATCAAGTGCCAATGGCAAAATGTGGACAGATTTTCAGTATGTCTGCGAATGAAGAAGATACAGGCAAAAAAATTATTTTGTATTTTTTGGTTTTTCCTGTATATCTCCAGAACCAAAAGAGCTATATCCGATTTTTTTACATCATTGAATAGGTCTCTGAAATACGCAACTTTGTCACGATTTAACCGACACTCTATCTCTTATCGTTTACGAGATCCCCATGTACAGAAGCGAATTTGAATAGCCCTGTAGATTTAAACTTATTTTTTTATCCATTTTGTCCACATATTCTAAATATTATTACACTCTGTGATTAATATCCTCAGTTTACATTCCTTGAATGTCTTTGAAAATGAACGAAAATGTTCAAAAGGAAATTCTCGGAATATCTGCAGAACATTTTGAGAATTCTCAGATATCTGTAGTAGAAAGTGAATAGACTATAACAAAAAAATTTAAAAGATAAGACACGGAAACTTGTTGTTATATGTTTGTATGTATATGTTCATATAGTTTCGAAAAGTCTTTTTCTTCGTTTCTTTGGACGATTCTCACATTTTTCTTTCCCAAAAATATTGAGATTATTGGAAGTATCGAATAATTTGGTGTACAAAAATGTTTCCTAAAATTTTATTTCGGCTATGAGTTGTAAAAACTGTAGTATTTTTTGTAAAAAGCCACCTTATATATGATATTACGATCTGGATAAACGCTTTTAGATATATTCAAATCCCTTTGAAAAATTATTGAAAAAATAGTTCGGTTCATTCTCAACTCCTCAGATTTTCTTTCGATGATCTACTTTTTCTGATATTGAACAGCTGTATTTATACTGTGTGAGTGATAGATTTTACATTCGTTACTCAGAATTATCAGAAAGATGCATTTGCTTCCTGTGCTTCCTGTCGAAAACCGTATAAAAGCTATTCAGGAGTTTTAGGGTTTATTGCTTTTGGACAGACAGAGAACCGTGGCTGAAAATTTCGTAGTACAATAGCTATAATATAGTCCCCACCTCACTTCTCAATGCTATTTGATTTTCTCATGAAGACGATCTCGGACACACGTTATACCATTACATCGGGTCAACGGAAATAATTCCGCATATATTCCGCTCAATGTAGAAACTGCGACCCTTCAACCTCTGGTAATGTCCAAAGTCATTAGCGATAGAAACTGTCTGCCGCAAAACGGTCATTTTATTAGCTGTAAAATCGAATGGCAGCATTTTCATTCATTGTCTAGTTTAATTGCTAGACGATAAGACAAATGCTTTCATGAAAACGGTTTGTGTTGATTTCAGTTGGGCGAGACTGAAAACAATTCAAGAATATATGGAATTATTTGGCTGGCAAGTTTCGATTTGAATGGGATGATTCAGCTAATTCTTTCTATTATGAATCGGTTTCAAGAAACTATACTTTTTCAACTATTCTCATAACTATAATATATTTTTAATGGGCCTCGTCATGTACAATAAAAAAATTGTCGGAATTTTGTTTGCCTAGAAAAAAATAGGTCTCAGTTCTGGGGTAAGAAATACTGATATTTTCGATATATTTGAACCTTTTTTTCTAACAGGTCTTATATTTTCATGAGCTTTAGAAAATAAATAGAGGTATTTATCAAAAATAAATCCCAATCGTGAATAATATCTATTTTGTGGATTCGAAATGATTCACAAATATGAAATTGACAGCTTCGTCTGTGATTATGATCGATTGTAGTATTATCTAATACTAGTTATCCGGGTTACCGTCTATACTTTATAATAAAGTATTGTACATTATTTCCAGTAATTCTACTTTTCATTTCATTGAACAATAAAGCACTTAACAATATTTCACATTATTTTATTTCTCTGAGAAACAAAAAGGTTGGGTCATAAATATATTTACATTTTGGTGGGCACATGTTAAATTCACCAAATTATAACCTGTAAAATGCTGAGGAGATAATTGCATAACAATTTCTGATATTCATGAGATTATGGTGTATTTAGAGATAGATTAATATGAAGATAACATTACTATTGAATATGGACACAAGCCAAACAGTTATCTCTACGGGAAATGATTGAGAATCAAGTTTTTTATTATTTATTGACGAAACCTCAGAGTAAATGAATAGGAGGGGATTTTTGTGATGAATATTAGGTGGCGAGATGAAAGAAACAAAGCGTCTCTGAATGTGATGAAAACTAAATTTAATTTTTTAAAATATAGACTGTAAATCTATCTGCAATTGTTTAGCACTAATCATGATTAGATACGCGTTGCGAAAAACAATAAAACATGTTTCAATACATATTTTCATTTTATACTTTGTACAATGTACTTCGATTGTATAAAAAGGTAGCAACCCTAATAGTTATCGAAACCTAATAATTGATTTGACTTTTTTTTATTATCAGAGCTAATGTTTGATTTTCATTCGTATTGTCACCTTACAACTGCACACGCAAAAAAAATGTTTGAATGCAATGTTTTGCAGTAACGTATGTTGTATTCAAAATCAACTACCCTAGTCTTCCATCTCATTCTCAAGGTCCATCAAACACTATTCATAATAATAATCACACAATTGTTACAAACATTTTCATTTCTAGATGAGTTTCGCTGTCTCCACGGTGTTACGGAAGCTACAGTGTTAACGAAACGCACCTAGAAAAGTTTGTGATAATTGTTTGGTTATTATCATGGATAGAGTTATTAACTTTCATCAGTAAACACGTCAGTCAACTCATCGTGAAACAATATTCAATAGTGAAGTTTCATCTTCTGTAATATAGATATGATAGAGTAGATTGACAGTATTTTCGAATCCCGGTCGCCTTTCTTCAATTTTTTTTACTATACAGGTACCTACAATTTTGAAGTGATAACTTATTTTAGGAGGTTAAACCACTTCGTTACCTAACGTCTAACGCGTTACCTAACCTAACCTAACGTAACAACGCGTCTGTCTGGCATCCCTTTCTCTCACGCATACGTCACCGGAAGACTCCTCTCTCATCGGACATACGCTCAGTGTTTAGTGTGCGATAGACACATACTGTTGATAGTATTATGAAAATCTAACCAGCAACTACGTAATATTATTTTATATGTGAAACGTGACTTAAAAATGATATTCAAAATATAAATATAAAATGATTAATTTTATGTATGTACACGTTAGTATCATTATTCAATCCTATAAAAGTAACAATAAGCTTATGGTAGCTATAATGAATGTTTATTGACATACATATGGAACAGGTACAAGTTAAAATAGAAAACAGTTCAATAAATACATATAAAACCACAGAAACTATCTGGGCGATAATTTGTACGTGGTGAGGCAATTGAATAATAAAATAAAATCTATAAGTAAAATATATAATATGTTAATCAATACTCATATCTAAATTTATCTAAATAACGAAAGCCCATCGAAAAATTTCAGTAGATATTATATACAATGATTCAATATCTAACAAAAAGAAAATGTTATATCACATAAGATAAGAAACATAAGAAACATCATTGCACAACTATTTCATCACAATCAATGTATGTAATCAGTTAATTTTCAATCAAGGACTGTCAATTAATTCATGTATCTCCCCGTTTGGCCCGCTCATTACATAACTTTTAACTTTAGTCTTAACCCTTATGATTGTATTTTCATTTCTCACTGTATTTGGCAAGGTGTTATATATAATTTAGTCCCTAAGTACAAATAACTTTTGTATCCAATGCATTTGTTCATAATTGGTGTAACATACTTTTGTTTATTTCTGCTTTCACAGATATGTGTGGAATGTTGTAATGCACGTCTATTTGAGTGTTGTTTTATATTGACTTGCATATAATATATCTCTCGAATATCTAATACTTTCGCTTCGACAAAAAGTTGATCGGTGGGATACCTACGGTTTTCATTCAGTAGTAATTTCAGTAATTTATTTTGCAAGGTCTGTATTGCATTAGTGTGCTCTTGAAACACCACCCTAACGAATGATTCCTTAGCTCAGATGTGATTCTACCAAACTGTGATAGACTATTACTCTTTCTTCTTTATTCACGGAATCAACAAAGTTTTAAAACCTATATAAAATACACCTCAACTTTTTTGTTAAGTAGCTCACATGAGTTTTCCATCTGCAAGAACGATCCAACATTATTTCCAAATATTTAATTTCATTTGCTGATCTCATTACGAATGAATTTTGTATGGTATCATAGTTTGGAAGATATGTCTCAAGGCTACCGAATGGTAAGTAAGCCGTTTTTTTTTGAAATTCACCGATAATAGTCTGTGGTCCAACCATGTTTTGATTTTGGTAAAATCCCTTTCAATTTCAATTTTCAAACTGTACCAGTTTGTGTCTTTATAGATTACCATAGTATCACTGGCGAAGCTGATGATTTGACTTTCTTTCTCTAATAGAAATAAATATGTTATTGATATACATTGTGAATAACAAAGGACCCACACCGTCCCTTGAGGCAAACCACATGTTACTTCCTTTGTTTTCTTCCTTAATTCCTTAATTTTGACCTGTTGCTTTCGATTTTTCAAATAACTTACGAAACAACAATGTGCTTGTACCTCTTCCCTCTTCCCATCTCCTCTAAGGTTTCCAGGAGTATGGAATGGTCGACGGTGTCGAAAACCTTTGCCAATTTAGAAATATACCGATTACTGGCTCCCTTTCATCCATGCATTCGTAAATACTGTTTGCTAATAAATGTATTGCATCTTGAGTTAACTTGTGGTTTCTAAAACCGAATTGGGAGTTTGAAAGTAAATGATGTTATTCCAAGAATTTGTTAACTATCGCTTTTACAATCTCCTCTAATACTTTAGGCAGGCTTGTTATAAGTGATATTGGTCTGTAATTTGCCACATCATTTCTTTCCCCAGCTCTGAATTGTTGATTATCTCAGTAAGGGAAAGACTTATAATATCCACAATTACTCTCACCGTTGCTGCACTAATCTTATCACACAGTCCTCTCTTCTCTATAATTATTGGGTCTATTCATTTTACTGGCTAAATTTTCATCAACATCAACAAAATATTTATCGAATACATTTGCCATTCGCACTTTATCACTAATTAATTGGTCATCTTTTTGATATTTTGAATATTACCCTTTCTGTTCTAAAAACAACCATATTAAATGGTTTACATAACTTTAGCGATGCCATTTTTTCTTTTTCTATCTTCTTATTGTAATAATTTCTTTTGACTCTCTTTATCGATTTTTCTGTTGCATTTTTACATTCCAAATATTCTTTTTCTTTCAAATCATTGTTATGTTATTTTTTAATTCAGCATACAAAATATTTTTTTTCTCAACAGACTTGACTAGCGAGGGAATATATGTACATACACAAAATAGTCAATAAAAGATTCCATTAATAAATAACCTTTCCTTACATTATCATATTTATATACATGAAATTTAAGTAATAACCTGAGATGTTTTCAAGTTACACAATTTTAATATTGAATAGTTCTTAGATTAGTTTGAGGTATCACTTTTGTCGGGCGTTCCGAGACGCACACGTTTTTTTTTGAATGTGGAAGGTTTAATTTCCTAAAGTAATCGATATGAACTCTGATTTTTTTCACAAAAGTGACTTTTCTTCGATGATAGCTATCAAAGTTTTAAAAATTATTTCCATAACGTCAATAATGATTTACTGCATCGTTCCAAACTGCAAGAAAAATATTCTGAAAATATATATGGTGTAAGTATTCACCTGATGCTGGCAAGTTTCTGTCAAAGTTCGTATTTTTTGTTTCAATACAAAAAAAATTATTATCATCAAATACCAAGGCATACAAAGGAATTTCAAATGAAAGTCAATGCATAACTGAAAATAGTTTGTAGAATTGAAAATAAAAATATAACGTGAAAATTCCAAAGGACCACTCTTCTTAATTTGCATGTAAAAACTCTGGTAAGCAAGCCACAGCGCCCCCTTGTGGTGTATTTTTTATTGAACACTTCCTTAAACAACCCTACTATAACAGACATGAGGATATTCTATTCTATCTTTCAAAGTGAATGTTGATAGGGCAATAAAAGGGTTAAGATTGAATATCATAATTTGTCATTTCAAAGGTGTTCATACCTACTTGCAAATTTTAAACTTTTCATTACAGATTAAAATAAAACACACCTCTATTTCAGGCATGTCACCTGTATTATTTCAACTAGTTCTGAATAAAGGTATTCTAAAAAATATCCAAATATTAGGTGTAAAACTTCCTCTCAAATGATCTTGTACCAACGGCTCATTCGCCAAACTGTAGAACACATTAATAATATGTAGTTTTTGTTACTCCAACGTCTTGTAGAATTATTACCTACATTTCCGTAAAATGAGTTGATCCCATTTAGCGTATCTCTGAAAACAGCGGTGGAAGTGGAGAGCTATGCTTTTTGAGATTTACGTGAGAAAACGGCTTCGTTTCGGTATGAAAATTCATGTGCTTTTTGCGTTTTTGGATTAGGAACATTTACGTAAACAGAATATTAACTCGGTTGACTCTGATAAAATCTGAAACGGAATATACGGAAATGAAGTTGCTCAATTTAATTCAATTCGGGGAAAATCGTAATCGTTGCGAGTTTCTTCATACAGGATGTTAAGTTTCTCTGCAGAAATGACAAAAGACCAGTATTTTCTAAAAATTCTTTGATTATTGTTGAAATTTGAAGTCAGCTTTGTTATCATTACCGAATGATCTGACGAATACATAACTTGATCATTTCTCAAAGATGCACAGGGTGCCAACGATAGTCACTTATGAAGACAAGCTCTCAACATCGATCTCAAAATAAGAAATCAATTTCTGCCTTTCCTCTCTTCCACCACGAATAGGTAAACATACGACACGGAAGCTCAAGGAACATGAATGGTATTGTGATCTGTGTTATTATCTAGTTGCCAGTTCACAGTGAAAGCTACGAAACTTTTCTTTTCAATAAACCGCTGCTAGGACCTAGTAAATCTTTTTTACACGTATGAATTTTTTGTTGAACCCATAGAAAACGGGTCAAAATTTATTTTATGATCATTTAAGAGTTTTTATCTCAGCCTCTTCACAGTTATGTTCCAAAATGTCTTGATATTATCACCGTTTCGTTTCTTCATGTCGAATTCCAAATCTTCTAGTATCAAAGCAATGATCTTCATATATGTATTAGAGGAGAGTTGCCAAAATCGTAACGTCTCCTAAATCGTACCACATTAATTTCAATACAAAATAGAGTGACTACAGCGTTCGTGCGGTGCTACCAGCAAGTACTGCTTAATTGTAGTGTCGAGACTGAGTTTGAGGCGTGTGCGGTTACTCTTTGAGTTATTGTGAAAGATATCCTGTTTTGGAGCTAGTTGGAGTGTTTTGAAAACTTTTCGTAAGAACGTGGTGACTGCCAAGGTACGTACTGATATTATTTATTGATAATTGAGTGTTTTAATCAGCCGTTTTATGCTTCCACGAGTGTGTGATATTAGGAATATGGTAATGTTTTCGGAGAATCCCACTTGCCTTAATCGTACTTCTAATGGTTTCTCAAATTGTACCGGTACGATTTTGAAGCCCATTAAATACCATGATAGATATTCGTCATTTTTTGTGTGTAAATACCGATATATTGCTGGGATTAGTTTGTTCTTGAATAAATAAAGTAGCGTACTTGATTGTAACACAATTTTTGTGTTTCAGAATGTCAAAACGAAAGTATGGAACGTGGATTGAAAATGATATGAAAAGAGCTCTAGCTGCTCATAGGACCGGAGATATGGGTTTTAATCAGTGCTGTAGACAGTACGGAATTCCAAAACCGACACTTAAGCGTCATTTAGACAGTAAAAATATAAAGGCCAATGAAAGTACCAAAGCTATGGGACGTCACCCTACATTACCACCCGATGTAAAACAACAGCTTGTAGACCATCTAAAAAAACTAGAAGCGTGTTTCTTTGGGCTCACAATGACGGACATGCGTAAACTCGCATTTCAAATTGTTGTTAGAAATGGTATCCCTCACGCATTAAATGAGGAGAAACAGATCGCTGTTAAAAATGGTATTACAACTTCATGAAACGTCACAAGGACATCTCCCTTCGTGAGCCTCAGGCTACATCCTTGGCAAGGGCAAAAGGGTTTTCTAAAGACAATGTCAAAGAATTCTTTGATTGATGCAACCCTAGTGGAGAAAAAGGTGTCAATACAACTGTTGTGTGCTGTTCAAGTGCAGCAGGCATGTATATTTCACCCCTGATTATTTTCAAAAGAATGAGGATGTGTAATGAATTGATGGCTGGCGCTCCACTTGAAAGTTTAGTTAATGTGTCAGAGAGCGGATGGATAAATTCATATCTCTTCGTAAAGTGGCTTCGTCACTTCATTGATATTTTAAAACCAAACAAAGAAAGAAATTTTCTTCTCCTTCTTGTTCTTTCAAAAGTTACTTTGCCTAAGCGGTAGAAAAATGGCTGCGAACAAATCCTGGCTTGAGAGTCACTCAATACCAGATTTTACAATTAGTAACTGAAGCATATGGTAAGGCTGCGACGATTGAGAATTCGTGTAACGGATTCAAATGTAGTGGTGTGTGGCCCGTTGACTCCTCCATCTTTAAAGAGTCAGACTTTTTGCCAGCAGAATATCTCAACACAACTTTAGATCAGAATCGAGAAGACAGTGAATGTTTAGATCAAGAGAAAACTTGCTTGGGTGAAAATCAGACTCTTGATATTGAAGTAACCTCACCTAACAGGCCAACAAGTTTAACTTCAAAACTGAATGTTTCGATCGAAGAAATGTCTCCACTTCCAAAACCACCCAAAAAGAGAAATGGATCTAAACTCAGATCTAATTCAAAAGTGCAAAAAGCAGTTATATTAACCAGTAGCCCCTACAAAAATGAAATTGAAGTAGGCCACGAGCTGAAATTAGCTAAAGAGAAGGTCAAAGAGCTCCAGATGAAAATACAGCCTTTATCTGAAGAGACACCGATAAGAAAAAACAAAAGAAGGCTGTCGTTTCAAAAACAGATCCAAATCTAGTAATCTTAAACCAAGCTGAAACTTCTGCCCAGAGTGACATCATCATTGAAATCGAACCTGATGATTGGTTTTGCTCGGTTTTTGAGTAAAATTCAATCGAGGACATGGTACAGTGCATGCTTTGTGATAAATGGGTTCACGAAAGTTGTGTCGGCTCAAAAGCAAAAATCAAGAAATTGTATCTGATTTTTGATAAAACACAGACCAAGAGAAACACTTTGTATCTAAAAAGTATAAGACAATACTACATTGAATGAAAGTTCCTCAACCGTTCTTGCCATTTCATCGTTTCATTCACTTCATTTTCAACTTTATACAACCAGCAATCGTACGTCAATCGAAAACAAAATCAATGGGCCAGATTCGCACTGATAAGAATAAAAAAATATGTTGAACAGCAAAAAATTTATTTTGATGCATGCACTACGTCTTATAAAAATATTTGAAGTCATGTCAAAGGTATGATGGTTCCGATTTACGATCTTTATAAATTTTTTTCACTTAAATATTAGCACGTTTCAAAATATATTTTTTCACATTCCAAATTCAAAAATATTTTCACCCGTCATCTGCACATCGACACACGATTTAGCCATTTCAAGCAATGTTTTCATTAAAATTCAACACATCCCAAATCTCCTGTGAATGATACGATACTCCGCCGAGAAATAAAAGCAATGCATTCGTTTCCATCATAGCATAAAAGCTGTTCCTTGTATTTTTCATAAGACAATTTATCTGAGAGTAAGTCGTGAAAAATTTAAGGTTGTTTTTACCCTTTACGTCTTGGTTGTGACAGCGATTCTTTCAACTTCTCATCTCGACAATGACATATGAGAGGAAAAAAGTTAACAAATGTGGATGCTCTTTGTTCTACTATGTTCCACACACTGATTAGTTTGTAAAGTTTTATGATTATTGTGGATTATATATTACAATTTTTTTTGGATGATGCAACTAATTTTCCTTTATTTTCAGTATTTTAATATTAGTATCTGTTACAAAAAGGATTTGAAGCTTTATACCTCCTATTTATTATATGCGAGCGCTTTCGACAGCTGGTCGTGCTATCATTTTCAAGGCTCTACTCAAACTGAACGTGCCAATAATAGTCATCTTCATTTTCATCAGGTTGGAATTTTTTTCCTTACCCTGTCAACTGAGGTTCGTCAGGAGGACGAATGGTTCATAACGTAAGGTGTTTTGGTG
>WOGM01001194.1:0-10383 GCA_015342125.1 Leptinotarsa haldemani | reverse complement strand
TTTCACTTTTTTTACAATTAATAAACTTCAATTCATAATATAAGTTTTAAAACATGAGTTGCGGGCTCTTTAACGTGGTTGTTTACAAAAAACAGTACGAAAAAAATGGCTGATACTAACGCATGCGCACAAAAAAAATTGTGATGAAAAGGCCGATTGAGCATACACAGCTGGACACGAAGTTGCGCGACTAGCATGACACGTGACTCGCGTGGCACAGTGGTTGATACACAATTTTTCGTGCCAATTCTTTCGCGTGTCGCCAAAAGCTTTATCTTTGTAAAGTCATATCATAGAATTCATATGCGTTTTTGTACTTCAGTAATATATAAAATAAGAATAATTTATTATTGTCTCTGGAAAAAATACTTTCAAGTATTAGAAAATGTAAATTCTTACAATATAGTTACAATGTATGATAAAATGTTTCTAATCATTGCAATTTATCAAAAAATATAACACTCTAGTCAAGTACTCGTATTTCTGGTTTTGTTATCACAAAAATAAAAGGTTGTTTCAATCAAGATAACCTTACAAAGGTTATGTAACAATATACATGTTTTTGAATGTTAGTAATAAATATTAAAAAGTATTCTGGGTTGCAAATTAAACAATATATAAAAAATGGCCGATACAAAGTAAACCTCTTTTTCAATTGTAATATGACTAACAAGTTTTAAGGTAATTTGATTGCATATCATAAAATTACGATTAGTCACTTTATACAGTGAAATGATTTTGTCAAATATTATACCAAGTTGATCCATAGACCAATTTATGAGTTGAAAATCGTGTTAATTTTTGCTACTGCATACCACTGAATAATAATCTTGAAATTCGAAAAAATATGTCCAACTTAAGGACAGTAGATACTTGAAATATCACAAAATTAAAAATAGGTTTGTTATCAGAAAAAGAAATACATAATATTTGTTATGAAATTTTAATTTTTGAAATAATTTTTCCCCAAAAAAATTGAAGACTAAAAAACTTTTTCTTGGCACAGTTTTGGTGATGTATTTCTCATTAATTTCAGAAATCATGATTAGTAAATATCTATAATTCTTCAAAAAGTCATTGATATATTCAATTTGTTGGTTGAATAAACAAATTCTCATCAATAAAGGTTTATATTTTTATTCAGCAAAAAATATCGAATTCAATCATTTGTAGTATTTTAAAAAAGTTTTTATATTTTTCTGAATCTAAACAGAAGATGGATGAAAAATATCTTTTTTCTTCATTATGAGTAATAGCAAGTTCATGATTTAAAATCCAAAATTGTTTCAAAGCAAAATTTTTTGGCACTTTAAAAATGTATGGGAGAAAATATTATTTTTAATTATCATAGTATTTATTTATTAATTAGCGAAATGCCTACTTCAAATTTTTGTCATAAAATGTGTGACAGTTGGGATGAATTTTAATTTACGGTATTGTGGAAAATAATTTTACTAGACAGGGTGGTGCATATCACAGTAATGGAAGCACAAAACATCTGCCTCTGGTTTTTCTTAAAGAAGAAATTATTTTTGAAATTACTCTGTAAACAAATACGGCATATTGATTTTTTTCATTTTATTTTCAAGTTTATAGATAAATTGGTTTTATTAGGGATTTGAATCATATCGTCGTTAGGAATCATATTTCGTTTTGTAAACATAAACAGTATCATTGACAACGGGTGAACTTTTTTGTCACTGAAGATGATAATATGTGAATAGTAAATCGCATATTGGAAAAAAATCTATATTGTGAAAATTTTTAATTATTATCATTTATAGTAAAATTTCATTCATCAATGAAGTCAATATTTCAAGAATCGCCATCAAAAACTCAATTTTTGATCCAAACAGGACTCACAAGTAATCTTGGAGTCCCTGCGTTGATTATTTCATTGGATCCTTTTTTTATGAGAAGTTGAATGAGCATGATTGAATAATTACTTGCAGTTTTTCGAAAAAGAGTTGCCAACTTTGATGGAAAATGTTTATATTTTCCTATTTTGGTAAGAAATCGACTGTAATTTAAGCACTTTCGTGCATTGGCCGACGAATAATCATGAAAATGAATAAACTGATCCGTTACTTGGTGAAAATTAATGACATTATCTATGATAATGATCAAGCAACTTTCACAAATAACTTTTTTCATACCAATGTCTTCAGAGAATTTTAATAAGGAATTAAACCTGATAAAAAAACACTGCAGTTTGTTCTACCACTTAACCTCCCAATTTGCACATTTCAGAACACAGACACAGAACATGTCTTCTGTTTAGTTTCATCCTTTCTTGAATAATTGCTTTCTATAATCGCTGAAATGATGGTGCTGTGTTGAAGAATACCCAATAATAGACATCCAACGAGTATTTTAATTTTCCTATTTGAATATTCGCTCTACAGTAAGTAAATGGAAGTCCTTGAATCACAATCGATTCAACGCCAAAATAGGAAAATAGAAACTTGTGATTGGTGACCTGTTTTTTGTGGAAATTCATATTCAATATAGGAAAGAGAAAATAACTTATTTGTTGTGACCGTTTACTTGAAGATGGTTCAATAAACCTATACCAGTCGTAACAAATAAAAATATCAGTGGAAATTAGACAAAAGTTATTTTCTCTATCATATGTGAAAGTAGAAATATTTTCCATCAAAGTTGACATCTTTTTTCCGAAAAACAGTATTTCAAAAGTTAGACATTTGAGATATTCATTCATATCTTGATAAACATACCACCCAAAATGAACAGAACAGGATACTAATAATTGTGTGGATAAAATATGTAGCAATTCATTTAAGCTGCCTCAATTCTTGCCTGAAATAAATAAATGACAAATATTGGCAAATATGATGCAATAAAATGTATCCACATTTTATCTGCAATATTGTTTTCACATTTCAATCTAGTATAATAATTATGTTTACTGTCTACAATCCTAATGGTTTTAATTCATTGTGTGGAAAGTTGTTTATTCAATGAACATTCATATCTCCAGTTCGTGGAATTAATGAAAGTCCGTCGTTGGCAGAAACCACATTGTACATCTTGCATTTTCGAGTGCATAAAATATTAACTCGTGTTAGTCTGATATATAAATATAATATGTATAACATAACTTATAAGAATGTATTTGACAATGAAATTTTTCATTGTTTAGTAGGTAAATGATAGCGTTAATATTACTTCTATATTTTTATCCGGTCCGTTAAACGCAAATGGTGGGTGTGTAAGGTATAAATGTATTTCTTATCAAATTTTTTCGAACTGACATAGTTAATATAGCACTATGATGTGCAATCTCTCAATGATACTTCTATGTCCTCAGTTTTTCCGTAAACTCTTCTCAATGCGTTGAAAATATCTTTTGAATGACTGAAGTCTACCGGAGTACAATTCCCCATGCAATATAGATCCAGTAGCATTTCTCAAACATATAGCGTGTTCAAAAAGTTCCTTAAATAGTCGATTTTGTAACAATTTCCACCGACTTTTAAAGGTGAATTTATGCACACTCGATTAACAAAGAACAAGTAACAAGTTTCAATTATCAATTACCAAAGGGCAAGTAACAAAAAAAGTGTTTACACATTTCCAATTGAAAAGTCGAAATGAAATAGTGCAAGCGCTTGAGCCTTTATCAGAAAAAATCTGTAACATCAACTATTGTATAGGTACCTATGATTGTGTATTTTTAACACATCATCAATTTATAGAAACAAATTATTCAATAAACGATGAAACTAAATGGAAGACAGTCTACAATGTTTTGAAAACTTTTAGGTTAGGTTTTCACTCATTTCTACTGTCCATGTTCTGAAATGGAAAAATCAGTGATCATGTGCGCATTAGATTCGTACCTACTAGTGGAAAATTTGGTATAATTAAAGCAAGAAAGTCAAGAGTTGGCCAATTTCTACTCATATCTTGTCCATTGGAAAGTGAGGAGTTTAACTCATAACTGATAATTCACTTCCTAATTTTTACTTGCTACCTGCTGATCGGGTACGCATAAATTCACTCTGAATGTAGACAAAAGCAAGTTTTGATTCAGATTCATGATCAGCGCACAAAAATACATAAGTCTATTCAAAAAACTAGTGCAAGCCGTTGAAACAACGAATATAATTACCCGTCACAATGAAATTTATCCTTACAGTCTTCTGTTAGAAAATACCTAGTCAATTAAATTCAAAGTCCATGTTGATGGTTGAGATTATAATTGAAATACTTAATGAGCTTTTCAAAAGAATATCTTTAATACCTACTCTCTAAGAGGCAGGTACTCTTATATACTATTGCTTCAGGTTATTAACCACATTCCTAAAAAAAGGCAAACTATGAAATGAACATTCGTTTTTCTTACTTTTTAAATCATAATGGGTGCTATGATTCAAAAAGTAAGGAGAACGAATGTTCAGTTCATAGTTTTTTAAGAATGCGGGTAATAACCTGAAGCAATAGTGAACAAAATAACAAAAATTTAAACACAACAACTAGGTTAACGTAACATTCACAAGATAGGAAATGAAATAAGTATTGACCATGTAAACACTCCACAAGTCCAGTTCAATAGTTTTTAGATTTTCCAGTTCAATAGTATATAGATTTTCAAGGTCAGATCTACTCGATCATCCTCGTCTGTCAAGGCCAACAACAACTTTCAAATTCAAAACACCAAAACAAAGGATGGTATAGTACTCACATTTTTTATTGGTCGTTTTGCATGCCTCAACTGCGTCCTTGTAACAATAGTCGTCAGCCGCAGAGGCAACAGCGCAAAAGATAGCGATAACGATGAAAACCTTCATGATCCCTAAAAAATATAAATTTATCTATTACTTGTCCAACGACTCGAACTAAAACTAAAAATGATTCTAACCTGGTATCTCGCCAGCGTAATCACGAGTAAAACTTATTCTAAAATACAAAACAAATTTTATTGGTGCGTAGCAATAACCCCAGACAAACGATTGCGATTGTAGTTCCAGACGGCGTGCGCAACATTGTAGAACACACCGGAATCCAGAGACGGATTGGGTCACAATAATGAATTTCACGAAGTCATAAAATATTTTCAAATTGAATTTCAGCGACATTTTCTACAGGTTGAAGTGGTCATTTTACCAATCGTGACACGAAGTCAAGGCTATTATAATTTTCTTGATAACATTTCAATAAAGTAAAATACCACTTTTCCCGTAATCATAACTCCAAATCAGGAACAGAAAATGAGTGATATATTTTATTTCAAATTAACTTTCACGAACTTATACATAGGTGGGCAAATTTGTAATACAGTTTATTTTTATATTGGATCAATTGTTAGATGTAGGCGATTATTCAAATGCACTAATCATGACACCTATTTATTTAAAGTAGCAGATGATATTTGTATAGACTATAAAATTTTAGTTAGTATTCTTCTTATACACTAGACTATTGTCATTGAATCACGACAACAAAAAGCCCTAAAAATTTTAAACACCAAAACTATCTACAACAGTAAATATGTAACCAATATGTGTTTCATAATGAATTTAAAAAATTGTCAAATTTGACCAAAACCACGTTAGTCATAATTAGATTACATTGAAAAAATTCTGACTCAAGTGAGCTCATTTATCAAATTTTTTTTCATTTCATTATTTGAAAATTTAAACCTACTTCAAATAGTACATCTGCAAAAAATCTGAATTTTTCACTCGTTATCTTCCCTTTCAAATTAATAGTTGAATGTGGCGTTGGCCGAAACGGGGCGTGATCAAACTTGACGTCACATCAACCGCCAGTGCTGGCGGATAAGCGAAATACATACGTGTACTGAAGCCGTTGAGAGCAAGTTGTGTCTCGTTTACTACAGTGTATCAACTGCGTGAATATGTAACACGTGGTGTTAGTCAGCAAATGAAACAAAATTCGACGATTCATAATCTCCAACTACAGGCCCGGTTGCCACCGCTCGAAGCTCGTTGTCTGGTATGACGTCAAAATGTAGTGCGGGTGATCTCACATTTTCAATTGCCCTTGCTCAGTTGTTAATTGACATAAAAACCGGAAAATTTTGTGGGATACTTGGGAGATGATTTACTTTTATAATATATAATTTTCAATTAAAATCTAAATTAGCCTGAATGATCCCCTTGCAGAGCTGAATCAATACTCGTACTTTTCCAATTGTTTAATGCTTGATTTTCTTTAGAAATATAGTAGCCAGATGGGAATTATTTGATTCTACTCGTTCTTTGAATAACTCCATTTCAAATTCTGTCTGAATTTTTTGTAAATATCATAGTATGCTTAGTCACACAAGATTACGCAGACAATTGTTCATGTGATCGTTTCTCCAAAACAAAAACTTATCCCAAACATCACTCTCCTTGACGCGCGTTACACCAATCGAGTTTGCGACTTCAGGAGATGAAAAACACAGATCACTTGATAATTTTATTTCTCTGTTGTTTGGACAAAAAAAGTTGGTAATAATTTGCGCAAACTCATGTTTGGTAGTTCTAAATGAAAAACTATGCTATTATTAATTGTACAAATGTTTCAAGTTAGAAACATCATATTTCTGATTAGCATTTTTGGATATATGACCACTTAATGGTGGATAGCTATCAAAAACTTAAATGCTTACAGCAAATATTCATTATACTTGAATTCAGGTCCTCCCATTGTTTAAGGCTATCAGGAAATTTTGTGGTGAAGAATTGTTATTTTTTGAAGTGCATTTTTCCTAAGGAAGTTCATATGTAAAATATTTGTCTAGAGTTGTTAACTGCGGGTTATCTCCGTTTTTATGAATCCTATTCAAAGAATCATATTTTCACAGATCAATCCATGCAATCCAAATTGATATCTTTCTGAACTATTTATTGTATTTCCATATTTCATCTATTTACACACCTTATTGAACTACGCAAAAAGACGCTTGATTCGATAGAAATTCACTTCGTGGTATAAAGAAAGAGATTGAAAAAATGTAATCCAACGAGAGTAGTTTTTGACCACAAATATATTCATTGAGTTATGTTTAGATGAGGGGGAGTATGGTGGATAAATCAAAACTTCGACGGGTCGGGGGTCGGGGTTGACCACTTCGGGGCTCATCTCCGAGGCTAGCATATCTGCCTCAAAATTAAAATTTAGAAAGAAATGAACAGCATCAATGTATAGAGTACAAAATTCTCTGTCGATCAGTATATACCAACGCACAGTAGAACAAATATTCATTGAGTTAAAGAGCTACAAAAACACATGACATTATACGAACAAAATTTTCGAAACAACCAACAATAAATGATGTTCCTTCTGGGCTAATACTTTCCTGATTTCACGAACTCCAGGAACAAAGAAATCGTCCAGTCACGATATGGATGCGCGGTGGGGATTGGACTTCACCCGAATTTATCGAGAGGTAAGGGGAAGAGAAGAGCTGTCATATCAAAATGTACAGGAAATAGTGTTGTGCGCAAAATATTATATCTACATTGACTCGTGTCGTGTTAGTTAAGTTTTTGTGTTAGTCCACCTTCTGCACCAGTGAGTGTAAAGGCAGGCTACGTATATATCGAATCGATTTCGTTATACAGATATTTTTGTTAACTTTGAACTTGGATCAGCTGAATCATGAGATCCATTATCCTCGCAGTTTTCTTCGTATGTGCCATCGGCCTGGCCTCGCCAGCCTTACAATGTGAGTTCTTTTGTTAATTTTATCAAGGATTAGTATCATAGAATTTGTTGGTTTTTTCCATGATCGTTCTAGACTTCTACGAATTAGGCTCGGAGATGAGAGTGACTACTCAACCAAATGTAAGGAAGGTCAAGGAAAACTTAATGATCTGTTGTATATTTTTTGACAATGAGATAAATAATTGTGTCGTTTTGGAACAAGACATTTCAACAAGCTAGATATAGGTATCATTGGTTTGGTTATTTTAACCTTACCCTTTACTGAAATGCGATGTGATTGATAGGAATTATCAGCACTTTCAACGGTTTTTGTGTTTTATCTTTCAATAAGAGTATGGATTCTATGGGAACCTTGAAATTATTAAGGTTCAGATATATATGTAGGTTTTTGACATTTTACGTAAAATAACACTGAAATAGAGTGTTTTAATTTCAGAAGCGACAAAATTATCTGCCGTTTTAAATGAGACTAATGAGTCAACATCGGGTAAACTATCCGCCTGTAAATTTGAGTTAAATATTCTATTAATAGGAACGAAGAATGTTGATTTTCAATTATTTTTTCTGACATCAGATTTCTAGATGTATTTATGTATGAAAAATATGTAACTTCATTTTAGCAGTTTCTATGAACCTATATTATATCATATTCTGACTATTCTTTTTGATATATGTAAGGATACAAGGTTTTTATGAAGGTCATTAGGCCCTGTAGGCATTTTATTAAAGATGAGATCATTATAATATCCTGCTTATCATACTCCGGTCTTAACGAGGGATGAATGTTGTATCTAGGGTATCTACCTATCATAAACAAATAGTTAAATGAACAATGAAATGTAGTTTGTACCCAACTTGATGTTTACAAAACTCTGATAACTAGTTAAAAGCCATATATTATCAACAGGTCATCGACATTGAAACTTTATTTTCAAAGCAAAGAAATGAAATATTTGAATAGTCAGAATAAGAGTTTGTTTTACGAAAAACATAATAATAATTGAATTTATTGCCCAACAATTAAAAAACATTCTGATGCGCAGTTAGCATCTATTAACCAGCAATCAAAACGTTAGTGACTCCGAAAATACCAAACTAAGAATTGGAATTTCACGGGAATTCAACTAACGTCATAGAATTCAGTAAACAATCTTCAAATTATTAAGTTTGTGATCAGCACAGACTTTCCATATCAACTAAAAAATGATGTACCTAGGTACCAAGATGAATATTAACCAAGTCGGTATTCAACGTAGTTTATTATTAAATAGTTTTTTTGCAGTTTATTCATTTCATATTATTCAACGTGGTGAAATGAAGGTTCAAAAACAAACATGGGAGGACTAAAAGATAGAAGCCAATGAGAATTAGCTTCAAATACATTAAGTCATATCTGCCAAAAGTTATTTGCTATCTCAGCTCCATATGAAAGGCGTTTTATGGCACTCATGTATTCAAAACTTATTCGTCTGTGGTTGAACTAAATTAATTCTGGTGTTGAAACTATGACGTCACATCAACTATGATTTGAAACGGATTCATGATGATTCAGAACTAGCGTGAGGTTGGTTTTCAAACGGAATGTGACGTTACATTGCGTCAGTTGTCAGTTTCTGCTTTATTGTTATTGTTTATAAAGCGCTGAAAACTTTTTATAATATATGTTGTAAGGATTTACAAAATAAAGCTGGGATATTATTAAATAAGTATTATAATGTATAACACTGATAACTTCATTGGTTTCTTCATATTGTTGGTTGACTAGATGAAGAAGAATAGCTACTTGTTGGTCCATATTTTGGATAGAAAAAAAGAATTCTGGTGCACTTGAATGTGCAGCTACATTTGTAATATTCATGCAAACAATTTTATGCACAAATCCCATTCTAATTGAGGTTAGAGGAAATTGTAAAGTTTGTTTATATTATTGAATCTGAGATCTGACACAAATTGAATCATTCCATTCGGACGATTCTTATTATTAATGACGTCACTACAAACTATTTCGTAGTGACGGTTTTAAAAATCGGTTTTAAAAATCTGGAGCCAAGCGAGCAGATGCAGATTTGAAACCACGTGACTTCAGAGTAAACGAAGCCAAATATATTTATCGAACGCTCAGTTCTATCTGGAATAACAAGTTGACTTTTGTCATTTTATTTGTCGTAACAAAATATCTTACTTCACATCTTTACATATGATCGCTGTTTTTTATTGAACAGTTTATAATTTTTTTTTCAAATTTCAAACATTTTTTGACAACTAATTCAATTACAACTGAGAATGTGTTCTGAACTCTTTTTTGAAGACGATGTATGATGATGGACAAGAGCAAAAAATTTTACAAGTTGATAATTCTGCAAAATATACCTGTACCTATGTTAACGATTCTTTTCAATGTGAGATATGATAACAAAAAATCTTTTTGATCCTAATGTTGACGACAGATCTGTCGAACAGAACATTCGAAAAGCAAAGTGAGTTGATCGCGCAGAGAGAGTACATGATATAATATTTATGACGTCACTGGAGAGCGCAAGTCATTTTTGGGAGAATGACAGAACGAATAAGATTAGTGAGAACAAAAACTAGTAGAGGAAGGAAGTAGTTTGACTTATTCTAAAAGAAAATCAATTTAAATTTTTCATATATATATATATATATATATATATATATATATAT
>WOGM01001193.1:0-10378 GCA_015342125.1 Leptinotarsa haldemani | reverse complement strand
GGGCCAACTTGTTGAAGTTGTTCTCTGGCTTAGGCACGTCTGCTGTGTATACGGAGAAGAGGTGTGGTGAAAGGACTACTCCTTGCGGGACCCCTGCTTCCAATAATCGAATTGTCGAAAGTTCGTCTTCTACTAATTCCACTATGGACATTAAATTATAGCCATCACACATGTATGCAGGTTTCCTTACAGAGAATAGTCTTGCATATACTTATCGCTCGTATAACAGCATTTCTTCGCTGAAATTAATCGAGCACCCCTTGTCAGTGGAGGAAAAATCGAACCCAAAACAGCCGTGTGTCTGGAACTCAACTGACTTCGTAGTGGCTCGATTGCAAACCTTTGTTCGAAAGAAAAATTTGTCTTTCCAATCTTGTTAGTTTTTCCTACAAAGACGAGTGAAAATAATCCAAAAGTGATCATTCGATTGATTTCAAGGTAGTCTTGCTGCTAGGCGATCAAGAAGCATCTGCAAGACTTTTCTTTGGGGACTTGCTTAAATGTCTACACAGATATAATTCAATGTCCATCATTGAATTAGCCAAGGAAGTACTTTTTTTTCGACAAGCATTTACTGGGAATGTAGGACCGTTAGCTCAGGAGAATGTTTCAAATTTTATTTCTGAATATTTATCTGTTTAAAACGTGTGTATTCCCTTTTCGACTCCTGTTGAGTTTTGGTCATATCTCATATTTGAAGAAAATTAAAATTTATGATCACTTGAATCAAAACTAGTTTTTTCGCCATTTTTTGAGATATATCTCACAAAAATTATATTTATCTACACCAACTTCATTTTGATCAAATTATTTACTGTGTTTTATCCATTTACTGCTTCACTTTGTATGTTTTCTGGTAATAAAGACATTGTTCTTGAATATCATAGGCGCCATTCAAAAAATGTATTCATTAAGCTTATTGTCATTTGTTAATAATAATAATAATAAATTCTTCAACTAGAATAAAATACTGAATAATTTGTTCACCAAATAACAAATTAGAAAATAAATTCACGTTTGAAGAAAGAAGATAAATACTTAAAAGGCCCCGTTAAATGGAACCTGAGCCTGAGCTTTATCAGGTATCACCAACGGAGCCTCTGGGGTTACCCCCATGCAAGGGCATTAACGTAGGCAACCATTTTCACCCTCACTTGTGGAAACTGAATGGAACACAAATATAAACAGAAGTAGGAGAACTCTTCGAGCGACTCCTCTGACTGGCAGTGAAAGAAAATCAAGGTAACCTACAACACACTAAAAGAACTCCGGCAGTCCTAACGAAGATGAAAAATTTGATATTGCACTCATACAAGAATACTAGGGCTATAGGACAGAGATCATGAAATTGAAGAGATCCAAGAAGAGTTTCTCCTATTTGAAAGCCGTATGATTCTCATAGTTCTTTCAAGTCTCCGGGACTCCTGATGGGCTTACTGCGTTTTTCATTCATCTTGTTCATGACACCAATAATCTGCTTTCCTTTACTAGGTCTTTTGTGGTACATGACGTTTGTCATATTCTTCTGAATATAATTTGAGTTGATCACAAATTGTAATCTAAATGAAAATATAACTAACTGCCTATGCCCCTTATTACGTTGCCTTCGGCTTGAATATTTTTGATATGGATTTTCTGTTCATAACCCTGTTAATATTCTGGGCTGACCTCTAATATTTCGGTAATTCTTCAATTATTTTCTCGAACGGTCCCTTCAAAAAGGTTTTGTGTATGTTCCGGAATAGTACTATATATGTTTGCCAATGAAGCAATAACAAAGAGTTTGGTATCCACACAACAGGTTCACATTGATTATCCGTATGTGACACACTCATCAGCTGTTTCTTTGCCAGTAATATCCGAGTGTCTGGACACCCAGTGTAAGTCAAACTATTTCGGTCGGCCTGTTTCATCAGTTCTTCATCGCATTCTCAGACCAATCATGATGTCACTTTTAAGTTCATCATTGCCCCAAGTGCTATCGTGGTCTCAGAAAACTTCAAGTTTGTGTCGAACATATTTCGGTATCATTATCGCACGATGTAAAGGCCTGACCTAGAGGAGCACTGACACCAATGAAAGAGTTGAGCATTTAATCTACCCTTGTGAATACAATATGTAGGAAAGTAATAGATTCAATATTTATGAATAACTATATTCAGAGATAAAAAAGGGTGTCATTACTTGATCATGGCTCATTAGGAAAACAATCGGAGGAGTCCATAACGCAGACCTGGTAACTTGCTTAATCCGGATAGGTTTTGGAATGAGGGAACCTATAGACTTGGAGTTGGATGCAGACTGATTCGTCTGGTAGAATGAAGATACGGCACGTCATTGAACTAGAAAAGCCTTTGAAAATTCAAAGAAATGAGGCATATGCTACCAAAATAAAAGTTCTCTGACTGAATACAGCCAAGTCCCAAGGAAATTTAAGAGAGATCCATGTAAAAAGTAATGAAAGGAGGTTGAACAAACCCAAGTATGTGTTGGTCTCAATGAGATCCCTCGGAAGGAACTCAGATCCCAATAAATAATGTAAAAACAAATAGTGTTGACTACAAAAAACAGGGGAAATTACTCAAGAAAGCTTTCCCATGTGTCCTTTCTG
Source organism: Leptinotarsa haldemani (assembly GCA_015342125.1). NCBI lineage: Eukaryota > Metazoa > Arthropoda > Insecta > Coleoptera > Chrysomelidae > Leptinotarsa > Leptinotarsa haldemani. The sequence goes on along the minus strand of WOGM01001193.1, from coordinate 7,767 downwards.
GGCCAGAGATTACAACTCTAACATTAGAGTTCTGGAGAAAAAACTGGAAGTTATTGAACGGACATCTGGAGACCATGTGATTTATCGTGACCAGATAACATTCATTACTACTTTTTACTTCTATTTTGACTTTTATTCTGGAATACATACCAAAAACGGTATATAGGTATACGAATTATCTATGATATGAATCACATATGCCTGTGAGGCATGGGATCCGACTAAGGAATGATCAATAAGACATATGCAGAGTACTTGGAAAATACTCCTGACATTGTACGCGAGAAAACCTTTATAATGTCGCCGTCTAAAAAAGGATTAAATAATTGCTTCGACATAACAGGGATCAGATTATAATAATATCAAGGCTACTCACTAGACATCGTCCATTTATAGAATTTAGAGGTAAAACGGAGACCTTAGCTGCAGGTAATGCAATAAAGTGAAAGCTATTACAATTACTAATAAAATATGAAATAATGCAATTTCAATAAAGCTTCTAGACCTGACAAAATTCTTGTCAGTGTACTTGAAAAATGCGTCAACGATATAATGTGGTTTCAACTTTTTTTGCAAATTGGGGTTTTGTTTTTCCTTTCGGAAGAGCACTCGAATTCATTATATATCCGAAAAGGGTTGAGTAAGCTTTCAAATAATTAAATCACTTGTTTTACTATCAAAGCTATCCATGGCTTAATCGATAAATCTTTGAATATATTCAAAGCTCACTGAATCAACATACCCTCGCATATTTTAAAAGCTCTAGATCTCAAGTTATCACCACTACAGTTTCTACAAGCAAAGTTCAACTGATGTAGAGAGTCAAGATTGGCCTTTGGGGCACTTTCCACTGCATCAATATCATTAAGATACTCCCATAAGGATGTGTTCCAGCTTCATAAGCTGATGAAGAATACGAATTGTTTAGGAAATCATATAAAGTGGCAAATAAGAACTCGCCAACTTCAGATCACTTGATCGAGAACATTAGCGAATCATTTCATTTTTGATAAATGCTCGAAGCCATTATTTTTCCAAGTAGAAGTTCAGTACATTAGTTCTTCCAATGATTTTTTATTTCAATTCATTTACTCTCAAGGCCAATACGTGAGTATAAGATGACTTCCTAATAGGAAAGAACATTCACATTGATAAATTGATAGCTGTATCCGTTACTACGTCGTAGGAGACGATCATGAGAAATGAGAAATGAAAATCTCTATGTTTTTACCACTTTCATTCTTACTTAAAGTTACTGCAGTTTAGTCCTATAAAGATATTTTCAAATTTATACATTGAACTTAATTTAATTTAATTAAATTTAAAGTTACTTTGAGTTTATTGTATACATTATACATACTTATACATTAAACTTAATTTTAGTTCAACGTATAAATTTAAAAATGAACATACATTACACTTAATTTAATTTTAAGGTATAACTTAACTTAAGTTCAATGTATAAGTTTGAAAATGGACATACATCATAAATTATGTTTAATGTATAAGTTTCAAAGTGTCCTTATATGTCTAATCTGCAGTAACTTTACTTACGAATAAAAGTGGTAAAAAAATATATATTTTCATTCCTCATTTTTCAACATTCACGAACCATTTATTCACAGATGAACAAAATCTAAAATGGTTTCAAACTTTGAACATGTATAACGCTTAATGAGAACGACAGAAAACAATAAACTTTTCAAGGAAATTAAAACATTCCTTTATTAAGGGTAATTTTAATATGGTTTTGAATAACTTTCTGGATGCTGCAGATTCAATATCAGGCGGTAACATATTTTTGAAATGTAATGCCGATAACATCTGGTGATTTCTTGAAATACCCAAGTTGGTGTTTGTGCATGTATATATTTTATTTGAAAAGAACTAGCCGATACTTGATGAAAATCCATATTAACACTCATTAATACAGTTCATTGTATGATTTATAGTGAAAATCATACAATAAAATATATTAATGAGTTTTTCTGTATATATTTTGTTTCTATACAGACAAATAGAAATTTAACTTACTGAACTTCATATATTTGTTCTTATTTTGCCATTTATACATTGATATTTTAAATAGACAACTAAGTTGATAATTTTTTTAAACTTGTAGCAGAACCATTTCATTAAGATTTTTTGTACAGAGTTAGTATTCAGAGTTCAACCACGAATTAACATAGTCTATTGCCTCGCTCCTTTGATACATACCTGTGAATTAAATGCAAACTCTTAGATGATTGATTTCGCACCAAGAAGAGAATTTACTTATGACTATATTTGCTTTCATATCGCCAGCATACATAAATACTCTACCTTCCATTATATGTGAGGGCAGATCTTCCATACAGTAAGAAAGTAGCGGCCCAAGTATACTTCCCTGTGGGGTTCCGAATGAAACCACGAATTTTTCCGAAAAGCTTTATTGTACTTGTTTATAACCTGTAAAGTAATTGGTTATGAATTATTTGCACAACTGTGATTTCAAGGACTGAACAAACTAAGCGCATACGTGCTGCATGTGAAGACATTGACCAACTTTACCGCCGCATGAATAGCTGTGAATCGGCGCATTCCCGTAAAACGAGACCAAAAATCTGGAAACCTTGCCTCACACCACCTGTAACGCTCAAAAATAGCTCGAGTGATCTAGTGCCAGTGGGTGGACTACGAAATGGGGAATTTGCGAAAGAGCAGCGAGAGAACGTTGGTTTAGATTCGAAAATAGATCGCCTCTCAGCCGAAAAGTCAGCCTTGCCAAATTAGTACGAATCCGACTCCACACGATGACTACGCTCGAGGTCTCAGAAATATCTGCGATCGTCGTTTATTTTCTGGGAATCTTTCTGGTCGTCATTTACTTGGCTGTCATCAGCTAGCCGCGACAAAAGGCAAGATATTTTTTTTCAGATTACTACATTAACATAACTAGATCGTGCGATGTCTTTAGTCAATTGGCACTGAATATTTCGGATTTGAAACTTGCCATTTCAGAATACGAATCAGATATTGCTGGTCCACTTGCTCTGTTTCATTCTCAATTCGAATTCTAATACAATAATTGCCTAATTGTAACACTAACACGTTTTTCAAATATGAGAAGGAAACAGAATTCACTTAAGCAAATGCACCAATACCTTGTGAAAAGAAAAAAATGAATTGTTCGTTTATAAAATTTGTAAGTAGCTATAAAAAAATGTTGAACAAAGTTCTGTGGAGGTAATTAGTTTTCCACCTTCCACAATTAAAAAAAAATATAAAATTTGACAACTTTATACAGGTATAGAGGCGGCAAACTTCTATTCATCCCGATAGATAATAATAATAATACTTTTAGATCACACAATTCTGGTGTAGGAAACGTCAAATACAGGTATATTTATAACAACAATATTCAGAATGAATTATAACGGAGTTACATCAAGTGAAAAACAATTATTACCTACAATATACCTCCAAATAAATGTAAATCGTAGGGTCACTTTTATAAAACTCTTTCACTGAATAAAAAGTCCGAAATTCTTTGAGGTTCATTTTGAGCTTTTTTATATCGGAGAACTTTTTAGAGTAATAGGTAGACAATTGAAAAGTCTTGCTCCGGCCAAAAAGCTAGACTCTTTGTATGTTGTTTAATTTTAATCAAATTTTCTGATCTTGTGGGGCATCGATGGCACTGAGAACTGGATTCGTAGTCATTCATTTTTTCACGTATAGGCCAAACAATCATGAATATAAATTGCTGGGAAAGTCAAAATTATATTTTGTTCAAATAAGGGCCTACGTGATTCGGTTCTATCTAGATTGAAAATTAGGGAAACTTTATTTTCTGAGGTATAAAAACACAATCCGCTCCTATACAATCTCCCCACAAGTTGACATTGTAAAAAAGTGTAGAATGAACCATAGAATAGTATACGTTAATCAAAGATTTCTCCTCCAAACCCCAACGTAGTTGCAATAGTGCATAAAAGCTGCTATTGAATTGTCTTACCACATGGTTCAAATGAAATTTCCAAGATGAATTACTGTCGAGGTGAACATCCAAAAATTTGGTTGTTTCACTTGGGAGAATTGTAACATTATTGACTAAAACCTATATATGATTGATAAAGCCTTTCTGCCAAATAATTCAATCAATATTGATTTTTCTGCATTCATTTTTCTGCAAAGAAGTTTGGAATTGAGATATATGTCAATGTTGTTGATTGACTTTTGAAATATTCTTACAAGTCCAAGGTGTTTTCTGATTTTAGTATATCGCAATCTTATCCATCGTTACTTCTAACCATTCAATTCAATCAACTACTTGCTGCAAAGTCGTAGTAGGTCTATGATTGATGAAATAGTTCATATAAACCCAAATGAGTTTCAACTAATTTTACGTCATAGCAGGGTGGGGCAACTCCTAGTTCTGACAGCCTGGTCGAGCTATCTAAACCGTTGGATAAGCAGACTTGGTCTGTTTAAATGGTCTGCTAGATCACCATAAATGACGCTTTCAAATTTTTTGTACGGATTCGTTAAATATAAAGTATACGTAACATAACCGCAGTCCACTAATAAAATCATATCAGAAACATTCCATAATGTAAGAAATAATAATAACAATAACTGTTTTCATTATTGGGAGTAAATTAATACATAAAAAATACTTTTTCATTCAACCAGGAAAAAACTGTTCGTATTATAATAATTTGAACGCATACTATTATAAATATTATATTAGATATATCAAAATGAAATATTGATAACATTAATAAAAGAAGGCTAAATAATATCAGTTTGTGGAAATGAAAAATGGAATCATGAGCTTACAAAGTTGATTCGAACAGCAATTTGTTTTCAAGTAAGTCTTAGTTTCTTTCTCAATGAAGGAAGTGAAAGCAATTTCATAGAGTGGAAAGGGCGATAGTAGAGCCATGATGAAGCAATGTTTTATGAACTGGTTTGGAAATTTTATGTTAGAATCTAAGATTTAAATTATGGACATCGATTCTACAGATACTTATCTTGACATTTCGTAGGCTAAAATCTGCCCTTTTCTTCAGAATTGAAAAAAATCTAATTTATCTTGAAGTTATTTCGTTGGTTTGTTTTATTTTCAAATATCCTCCATAGATGTAAAAGGACTTTTGAAATGTGAAATATATCAGTGTTGTTGATTGATTTCTGAAACATTCGATGTAGTACAAGGTATTTTGGTCTTGAAGTTTCTCCAGCATGAATTTTACCTCAAGAAGTGCAATTTTCTGTCTTTCTTCTGTGTTGTTGGGTTTTGTATGTGTGAGTATAGATTCCAGTGTATTTGTTGTTTTGTGAGAAGTTCCAACATCATATCTATTTACAATTCCTTCAATCGTTTCAGATAATACTGGAATATAAGGTAGATATAACGTTAGTTGTCAAATATGTCAGTGGTTGTTGAGACGGTAATTGTTGAAAATATAAATGGACTGACCCGTCACTTGCTGAAAACACTATCCTTGATAATGAAGATAATATGCATCTGTCGCGTGGAGTTCCTACTATCAGGTTCATATAAATCAACTAGAAGCCCTACAGAGTAGCTTCCTGAAATGTATGTCTTTTAAACTTGAAGACACGTATCCTAAACAATATCATCACCTGCTCTCAACTGTTACATATGTTGAATTGTTGGGCTCCTAGATGGTCATCTAGGAATAGTGTCACATTTTATCTCAACACTCCGCGTACAAATATAATGAAACACAATCTCCAATTTATACAATGTGCCATACCTCTAATCCTGTTAGACATTTCTTAGATTACTGACAATTCTGTTTTTGATTTTTTTTTAATATAGATTCACTAATTATATTATGTAAGTACATATTTGTAAATGCCACTGTTACTCTCTATTCTGTAATTGGGTTCATCCTGTAGGATAAATAAATAAACAAATTATTACACAATTTTCATCTCTACCAAGAAAGTTACTAGGTAATTGTTGAGTTACAACTAATTAATACGTTTTATTGTATGATTTTCACTATAAAGGATTTTACAAAAACCACGACACGTGTTTCGATATACAATAGCTTCCTCAAGCTCAAACTTTTACGCTTGAGCGATATAGCGAAACACGTGTCATGGTTTTTATAAAACCTTTTATAGTGAAAAGTATACGGTAAACTGTATTAATTTGTTTTAATATGGATTTTCATTAAGTATCGGCAAGTTCTATTTATAAATTGTTGTTGGTGTTGTATTGGTGATGCTGTTTGTAGGATCATCTGGGTTTTAATCGACTGTTCATTTTCTATTGCATTCAATATTAAATTTACGAACGAATCAATCAACGTATCAATGATACTTCTCTTTCGAAATTCCATGCTGTATTGCAAATCGTTTTGGCTTAGTTATAGAGACAATTCATCACTTGCACGATGGTTTTATGTAAAGTGTAAGTATTTGTTCAAAAACAAAACGAATAGAAGAAAGGAAAACTGCAACTTACCTTCGATTTTTTTTCAATTCTTAAGACCGAGGAAGATTTTAGTCTCCGAAACAATTTCTAAATTCTTTTTTGATACGCAAAATAAGTTACTGATAGACAGTGCAATTTTCTTTGTGAAAAAATATGTTTTAGACATTACAGAACTGGTCTATGATTATTTGAGAGACTTTTCCTGTTTTTTTTTGGGTATAAGTTAGCAAATCTTGCATGCACAGAAAGTTCATGTCATTGAAGCCGTACGACTTTGTTTACGCAACAGAAGGAATGGTGGGAAAGAATGTAATGATGGACAGCGTCGTGACGTGAAATGGCGAAGGCGGTGGTGTTTACGAATGTTTTCGAAATGTTTATTTCATGACCTCAGCTGTTTAGTTTCACGTATTCAGATATTTCATTCGCACTTCTGATGGAGGTCTGAGATTTTGTTGATGATTGGAAAATATCACATATGACGTGGATATTTTGAGATATCCTGTTTAGTGAATATTTTATTAATTCTCAAAAGCGTATGTAAATTCAACTTCTTTTATTGGCGAAGGTTTTAGCTCTTTTGAGATTGAAGAAATCATTTGTCGCGAATACGTTGCCAGTTAGTTTATTGCTATTGGTGACAGCTCTAGTACTGCAGAAACCCCTGCAGAAAAAACTACCCACTCTTAGTTTTTTCATATGACAAATATTTTATTTGAAAAACTTGTTTGAAAATTAAGTTAAAACTGGATAAGACATTTTTCTCGAGTCAAGAAAAAATAATAGTTGAAAGCTGAATATAACAAATCATGAATCGAAAAGAAAGGTGGTCTATACCATTTATAATGAAACTAACTTTTATTCTATAAACCAATTTCGGAGTGATGATGAATTCGAAAATACAAACAGAGATACGAGCAACTGATATTTTCTTACCATACTTTTCAAAAGCGAATGTGAGTTCAATTTTTTTAATGGCGAATGTTTCGGTTCATTTGAAATTGAAGAAATCATTTGTCACGAATAAATTGCCACTTAGTTTATTGCTACCGGTAAAAGCTCTACCTGCAGGAAAAAACTACCCATTCAACTTAAGAAAAAATAATAGTTGAAAACTGAATATGACAATCATCAACAGTTATGAAAATAATTTTTATCATATAAACTCATTTCGGACTAATGAAGAATTCGAAAATACAAACAGAGATACGAAAAAAAAAACACTATGTGATTGAATGGCTGATATCGAACGTATTCAAGTCACACTTTATTGTGATATTTAAAGTGTTACTTGAATATGAAAAAACTGTTTA
>WOGM01001192.1:0-10380 GCA_015342125.1 Leptinotarsa haldemani | reverse complement strand
TATATCAGTTTGCTGATGACACATCGGTTGTTGTTATAGGAAATAATATGTTGGAGCTCTCAACAAAAGCTTCAACTGTCGCACAAAGCATGAGCATGTGGTGTGAAGGAAACACGCTTAACGCTTTCCGTACGGCAGGTTTTTCGAAAATTTGTACCCCACAGACGGAGTTTTTGACCGTGTCGCACGGACGGGTGTCGACTATGTGCGACAAGTTGCGTTTCAGTGTAGTTGAATGTTGGAAGCATGCCTTTTATTGTAAAAACGCACTGAATTTACAAAAACAAACGCTTATTCTAGAAATAATAATGAAGTTATAAAAAATAGTAATAATAAAAAAATTTACACATTCGACTGACATTATTTTACAATAACTAAAAATTTTTGACTGTGTGAAAAATTCGGAAGCAGGGAATACATAGTCCAACATCGCAGTCCTTACACATGAATCTAGTTTCTTTGCGCTTTTTTTCGTCATTTTTTGTTTGGGCATAAGCTATACATCTTCTTCTTTGCAATTTTCCATTTTTACGGGGAATTTCTTCCGGGAAATGTCTCTCTACGAGTCTGGCAATGCCAACGTCACGTCGGCCCGGCCTGGAGTTTCCTGTTGGATATCTAAAAATAAAACGAAAAAATGCATGTTACGGAAAAAAATTGTAATCGAACCTTTCAAAGATTTGGCGTATAACTTCTCTATGAAATTTAGGATATGGAACTTTCTTGCAGTTCTGAGTGCTATACAACGCATGTGCATTCAACATACAGAGATCAAGTGCATGAAAAAATAGCTTTTTATACCATTTTATAGTTTTTCTTGTACTGTCTACACTACTGATCATCATGTCGGAACGATCAATAGCGCCCATTTGTCCATTATAGTCTATAACGCATGAAGGCTTCTTCTGAGGTTGCTGGGTTACCCTATCAATTTTTTGAAGAGTTATTACCTCATTCTCGTGGAAAGTTGTCAACATAACCACATCCCGACGATCCTTCCATTTCAAGGCTAGCAGGTTCGCACTACTTCTCCAGTCGATTTCACCCCTCTTCAGTTTTTTCTTAAAATCAGGCATCTGTTTTCTGTTTTGGCGGACAGTTCCGCACGAATTTGTTTTGCGATTATGGAGATATGTTGACAACGAGGGGCTAGTATAGTAATTGTCACTATAAAAAGTATGCCCTTTATTCAAATACGGTTCCAAAAGTTCGACTACAACCGAACCAGATGAACCAAGATTCTCGATTTGTGTTGTGTTGGTGGTTTTTCCGATGTATACCACAAAATCTAAAACGAAACCCGTTTCACAGTCACACAAAACAAATAGCTTTATTCCAAAGCGGTGTTTTTTCGTTTTGATGTACTGTTTGAAGCTGAGGCGTCCTTTGAACAGAATCATGCTCTCGTCGATAACGAGATTTTCAAAGGGGTAAAACTGACAACGAAATTGTGCTTTTATCGTGTTTATCACAGCTCCTAATTTACGCATACGATCATTTGGGTCGCCTTCCGCATTGTTGGAAAAATGTAAATATCTCAGTATAGTAAGGTATTTATCGCGACTCATTTTTTCACCAAAAATGGGAGTATGCACTAAACTATCTTTTGACCAGAAATCCTTTAGGTCCCCTTTTTTTATATGGGGCATTAGCAAAGTTAGAGATATGAAAATATAAAGCTCAGGCACGTCAATATCTTTCCAATCCTTTGCTTGTTGTTCTCGTGCATACCGATTAGTTTCGGATACAATGATAGTGACAAGCTCTTTAGTAAAGAAACTTAAAAAATAATTTACCTCCCGAGTCTCGTTCAACAGATTTTCATTCTTTACACCACTATTGGTATTATCAAACACGTGCTTTCTAGGCCGAAAATCGTCTTGACCCCAAACTATTTCAACATGTTCAATATTCTCTGCATCGTTTTCTAAATCCTCTTCATTATTGGTTTCGACCTGGACCTGGTTCTCTTCTTCGAGATCATCTTCTTGGCTTACCCATCCCTCGCTCTCACTATCCGATCCAGGCAAATACTCACTTCCGCTGTCCACAAAAGGTTCATCATCACTATTCTCCAGAGCGTCACTGTCTATAATACTCAACATATTACGTACTTCAGCATCAGATAATCCGCAATAGCTATCGTAACTTGTTTTTTGTTTTTTTGCTCTTGGAACGATTCCCGAGGGACCAGCTGCATTCTCTGACGACATCTTGAGCCATACTGACGCGAAAACACAAATACTGCACTCGCCTAGTCCTGGAATTGCAAGGTTGCCGGATGTCGCATATGATCGACGGCGTCGACTATATGTGGCAGCCGCCTGAGCGTTTAGCATGCGGTGAACGCAAATGTTGCGACAGCAGGCTGTATGCCAAATCTAAAAATTGAATGCGTCGCATCCGAACCGACAGTCGTCCAGGAGACAGAATACATGCCGTCGACCATATGCGACAGCCGTCTGTGTGGCACATTTCCTCGGTGTCGCATAGGCTGCGTCAGCCGTTCGGAAAGGGTTAAACTTACTGATTCGCACCATGTCGCCAATTTTGAATCGACTCTTATCACATTTGCCACAATGCTTCTCGAATTTGGCATAAACGGGCAATTTTGTGGATGGTTTTACTTCTGCAAGGTTCATACCAAAGGTGCGATGAACTTTATGGTTATATTGATTGGTAATTTTGGAAGAATATTCAACCAATTGTAATGACCTTGTATTCAACAATCCGAATCGAAACTTAACTTGACAATTTTCCGATATCTCGATTTCTTCTGGCCGAAATACGCTGTTAAAGATGAAAATGTGTAAAATTTTACAAGTCCAACTCCGATATGGAAAATGAACGCTTAAAAAATATAGCATAACCCGACGAGAGCATGGATTGTGTCAATTGTGGATATGTTGGTTTTTACATCTCAAAGATAAGAGGAGATTTAGATTCTGATATTGATAAAATTAATTTGAGATTAGATGGAGTAGAAAAACATTCCGCATCAGTCAGAGAAGATCTCATTACGCTTGGACTGAAATTAGTGGAATTTGTGAGAAAGTGTGAGCATATGGAAAAGGATATCAAATCGATGCAATCTGATTTGAAAAAAAAACCTCGATAAGCATTCAAACAATTGAACAAAATCGATGGTGACCGATGATCAATTTCATTTGTGAAAAAAATCAGTATAAAAGTAGAGCTGATGAAATTGTAATTCAGTATTTATTACTGCCTAACACTGAGCAGATGGTAATCATTAATGAAGCTATAAAATCTAGGATTATTGTTTCTGAAAACAATGGGGGTGTGCTTCAATAGCCAGCGATTTCAGCAATGGCGTCACTTGAATCAGCATAATTCATTTGGTGGCGACTATGATCATGTGCATTCAAAGAAGAGAAAATCTAAAAGTCGATTCATTCCATGTATGTCTGCCAAACGGTCAAGACATAGAATAAGCGCTAGTAGTCTGAACTTTCCCAAATCCATTGGCTTGAAGGTGCGATATAAAAAATAATAATAATATGGCGACCATTACCACAAGCAATAAATTGGAGGTATTCGAGAAGCCCATGTTCGACCATTCCCTCATTAGCTTTCATTAGCATACATATAAGCCGTATGGTTCACTATATTACAAAAATTCAGATGAAATAAGAATGCCAATCAATTTTCAAGATCTTATACTCGGTACTGCAGATAGTTACATATATATCGAGGGGAAGTTCACACCATCTGATGCCACGAAGCAGTGCTACCTATCCAATAACGCCCTCACCTTCCTCTTCGACGAAATTCGCTATGAAATGGGTGTAGAGCAAGTGGCCGTTGTTCGAAAACCCGGCATACCTACCACAATGAAAACGATGATATCATCGCTACTACCGATAGGATGAGGTCTTGAATAAACAAGATATATTGGATTCTGTCAGCAATGTATTCAGCGGCAAATTATCCTTGAAGTATATCATGGGTTTTGCTAAAGATTACAATAAGGGGATACTGAATATAAAACAGGAGCTCATTTTGATTATAGCACGATAATCAAAAAAATCATTCATTAGGGAAATCGATGCAGATTTGGAAATCAATAAAATAGAATGGAGAATCAGACACATTGTGCCGGAAGATCGTCAGAAACTGAAGTTATTGAATCGCATCAATAAAAATGGCAATAATGCTAAGGTGAAGGTGGCTTATCGTATGTGGGACTTTTATGAATTACTCACACTTCGTGACACATCCTCAGACATATGGGCCGTGAAGACGACCAACTGTCTTGAAAGACCTCGATACATCATCATCGGTTTTCAAAACACCGACCATTCCGAAAATATATCAAAAGATGTAACGAAATTCATACATGTGAATATCAATAACATTCGACTATCTCTGAACTCTGAAGTATATCCATATGAGCGTTGAAATCTGGATTTCGATAAGAAGTTAGATTCATCAGCCTATTATGTATACGAAAACTTCTAACGCAGCTACTATGATAAAGCTATGAGTGAACCGATGATGGATATTGGCAGCTTTCGCAACAACTCACTATTCGACTGCTCCCATCAACCTGAAGCTATGAAGTCATCCACTATCGACATCAAAATTGAGTTCGAAACACGCAAGGTGCAGTATATATTGGTGTAGTATATATTGCATGAACATCAGAACAAAATACATTTCAAACATAAATACACACTAAATTAGGTTTCTGTTATAATGAAACTTTAAGAGTATTATAAACTGTAAAGAAAAAACAGGGTTTGTTATAAATTTCAAACACATTATTTTATAAAATATTCACTTTTGAAGTTTGACAAATTGTTTATGAAATTGAAAACTTTTTTTTCATCGGATTCAGCATTTTACATTCATTAAAGTAAATTAAATTTAATTTCAACTTTTAAAAGCCATCCAAGCTGACACTCTCATTCTCATATCGTTCAGAAAATGGGAACTGCATATGCTGCCTGCTCTCACACAAGGTACAGAAAATAAAATATAGGCCGTCAAGACTTCCTCGTTCCTCGAAAGTCCTCGCTATGTGATGTTTTTTTACAAAAAAGATCGTGATTACCCTAAAGTCAACAATGATCCAACAATATTCACCAATATAACGTTCACTCTAAACGGTGAGAATTACCGTAAAGGAAATATGTATCTGAATTTTGCAAAGGGAAATTTTTCGCAAGGCTCGCGGTCTCAGCATAATTCCCTTCTTACTTCCACCGCCTTTACGGATAAAGGCGGTGCAAGCCTTTACGGACAAAGCTCTCTTTGTCATCGATTGTTCCAGAAGAGACGAGAGCATCAAAAGTTCCAGTGTTGATGTAAAACTTGAAATCGAAATATCCGAGGCATTTCCTCAAAATACTAGAGCCTTTTGCATCATTGTACACGACACTGTCATAGAACACCTCCCAATCAGCGAAATTATTAAAAAATGTAACTGAGCATGTGATTTTGCTTCACTATCAATCGCATGAAAATAGCAGTTGTAGATATTCAAGGCTTTACCGTGAAACGAAAATTCTATCCTAAAGAAATAGTCAATAGGATTGGACTGTTCACCGCTGCCAAACGTACCATTTTCCTGTTTGAGTAAAGAAGATCATCGCATCGTCTGTTACTTGGAGCGAAACATTCACGGATTGAGGTATTCCTCTGGTTTTGTGGAATATAATCAATTGGATACCATTCTCATGCAAAATCTACAAGGTGTCGATGTCATGTATGTGCGAGGACATCAAAACATGACTATACGACTGCGAAATTGCAAGAGTTGTGTATCCATTTGGATTTACTGTCGACAATCGATAAAAAGGTATTATATTTGAAATGGAAAAAATCAATGTGGACTCTAAAATATATTTTCTGTTTTGGGCCATGATATTAAATGCTTTTCAGGTAAGTTGTTTTGGGTTATTCGGCATGACCTACATTTACTTATCATTGTCTCGAAATCTTCATTTATACTACTCTATTTCCCATCATGAAGCAATCTCCATTTGTTGTCAATTAATTTCTTTTTAATGAACATGGTTTTGAAAAAGGATCAATTTTATTTGAATTTGGCCAACCACGTGAAATATTTTCTTTGACCTTACACAATCATTCTTTGTGAATTTTGCAATTTCAGTATTTGACAAGGGTATCTCATCTACTAAATTGAATGAACTTATATAAGATTCAATATTCATTTGATCAGGTAAAGGTAAGCGCGACAAAGCATCTGTCATCCAAATAGCAATTTACATTAGGTATTCCAGCTAAAATACGATCCATGACTGACTGAAAAATAGATGGAGCACTAGACGTTCCAAAAACTATTCTTGTATAACGATACAATCCTACATGCGTATTCACAATAATCAATTCTTGGGCTGATTTTTTGACTTTCAGTTGAGTATACGCCCCTGTTAGCCTGTTAGATCCAAAACTGTCAATACCGACCGACACCAGCAAGTGTAGCAAAAATATCCTCGATGGTTGGTAACGTTCCTGCACTAGCACCTGATTTACAGTGACCCTACACATATACGAACATCACCATTTTTTCAGGTACAATTACTATGGAAGATGCCCAAGCACTATTTGGCACTTTGCTAAAAGTTGTAATTTTTTGCCACCTTGGGGGTCGTAATGCATAAGGCATATTGCGTGCTTTCTTGAAAATGGAAATGACATTTTCTTGTACTTTGAAGTCCACCTCAAATCCATTTATTGGTTTGGATATATCACCATCAAATACTGACTGAAACCTGAAGTTAAGGTCGCTGACATATTTATTCCTTGCCAACGAGAGATACCTTATTTGAAAATTATCCTCCAAGTAGGAAACATAACATTTAACCAATTTATACCCAGCAAAGGTGTAAAACTTTTGAATGTGTGACCAGATCTGTTAACATTTACAGAACATTCTCTAATGGCTTCTATCTGTTGACCTGTGACTGACGATAACTTATAGTTTATAGGTTCCAAATTACAATTTGAAAATATTTTATAAAATAAATCAACATTAATAACAGTTTTGCACACACCTGCATCAAGTTCGAATCATATTGACTTATTACTTACATCTAAACACATGTCGTGAGACAAATTAACATTACCAACTATTTTATGCAAAGGATACTATTCACAAGAAACTGACTCTTCTTGACATACTTCTTCTATGACTTCTTCTTGTACTATGCGTATGCTGCCCTGTCTGCACTTTTTTATGTATGTAAATCTAAAGTAAATGAACTTTAAACGTTCAAGGCAGTCTCGATATACGTACACAGTAGGTTTAATGGACTGACGCCTATCAGAAAACAACTACTCCCCTGGCTAATACCACGAAGGACGTTGGATTATATCCTGCTTCCGACTATTCGATTATACCCCTTCGTGGTATTAGCCAGGGGAGTAGTTGTTTTCTGATAGGCGTCGGCCCATTAAGCTTACTGTGTAGGTATATCAAGACTGGCTTGAACATTTAAAGTTCATTTGCTTTAGATTTGTTTACTGCCAGTCTTCAAGTATAGCCCATTGACTAATATGAAAGTTTTATGTATGTCCCTGCTTCTTACATCGGAAACATGACTACTCTCTGGCAGGACATGTTTCAGGATTGTGGAACCTACCACATCTGTTACACTTCGACCATTTCCTTACTTAGGACAATATGTCGAGTGACTTGTCTTCTGACTGAAGTACTTTGAACCACTGACTTTATGAATATCTTGCACTTCCTCACTATTAGCAAGCATTCGAGCTTCTCTTTCAAATATCTCACTAGCTTGAGCAATAACACAGGCATCATTAAATGTCAACCCCATTTTAGACAACAGCTTCCTCTGCAAAATGTCTGATTTCAAACCACATACTAGCCTGTCTCTCAGAGCCTTCTCTAAGAATGTACCAAGTTCACAAGTACTTGCTAACTTGCGAAGTTCAAGTATGTAATCACTTATAGTTCGGTCTGGACGCTGATTACACTTATTGAATCGGAACCGTTTACTGATTTAAAACTTTTCACGAAGCTATAAGCTGTTCGTATGTTTTATCACTGGGTGTGAGCGGAGTAATTAAACTTTTGAGTGTTCCATATACGCCTGGACCTGCTAATGTTATGAACATAGACACTTTCATTTCATCCACGACACCATTGACTTTGAACAAATGCTCGTCTCGTTCGACACACATTTCAAACTCATCTCTCCCTCTTTGTGTTCAATAGATTCAATTAAGACCATCGTAATCGTCGCCAAATGTGTTGGCCGTGGGTTCTTGCCTAATTGGAATGTTTTGTGGTCCATTCAGTGAAATAACGACTAATAGGAAGCAGCATTTATAATTAAAATTTAACTTTAAGTAAGATTTGAACATGTGGTCCCGTACATCATTTTGTTTCTCTTATCTCAAGTGTCAACTGTTTCAATTGACACTTGTCACTAGAGTGCGTTCTAATACACCACAGTGTCGAGGTTAAGGACAACGTCTGTCACGCCGATGACCTGGGTTCGATTCTCATGTCTGTAATTTTTTTAATTTATTTTCCCTCAGCTGCCGATGACCACGTGAATGGTACATGACAAGGGGGCTCGGGAGTGAAGGGGTGAGGTGGAGTCCCAAGGGGGCCCACGCTCTTGAATCTTTCCATCCTTCTCTGCATTGATTACGTCACACGTTTCTCTCTCCCCCTCACTAGTCTCTCAGAATCACACCTACCTCTAGTTGGGTGTTCCACAAGGTTTCGATCGGATACCATGAAAATTGCAAAAAAATTAGCGCCATAAGGATTTTGGCTCGAACCAAGCTTGTTCATCTACTAGAGATTTTTTAAAAGATGAGACTTTCCTAGGGTGAACGGAAAAGCTCAAAATATATAAAAACTGAGACACTCTTATAGTATATCGAAATACAATATATAACCAAACTCAAATAAATTAGAAAGTTTATTTCTTCACACAATCAGGACAACTTTGTGTAGAGTGTTCTATACAAATATATATTGCATATATGACAGAAATAGCCGCTTTTTCTATTTTTACAATTTCGATAAGTTGTAGCAGCCGTTGGGTCTCTTGGTTCAAATCTGGTATTACTGAAATGTTACACACTCATTTTCGTCTTGTCTGTTATCTTCAGTGTTGGTTGCCTCACACGGCAACGCTGAATGATCTAACCTCGCACGAGTCCGCCATATAGGTGAACGTCGGCTGTCATTATTCGATTGAGGACATACGTCAGAAACTACACACTTCGGAGACTGTATGCGATTACGATTATATGGCGTGAATGATACACCCGGGAAAATATCGTTGATCGTGATATGGACCGATGTTTCAGTTCATTTAGTTTTCTCTTGGACCTTGATTTAAAACATAGTTTTATGAAAAATGTCTACCTGCATTTTGCCCTCTTTGCCTCTTATTTCCTTGGAAACTTCTTCTCGTACCATGGTTCCGATCTCTTTCGTCCATTTTTCATTTATACCATCAATCAATCTTATCTGTCCATTTGTTCCACACCCATAGCAAACCTTCTCTGTTGTAAATCCTGTACCTGTTCTACGCTCATCTAATGGTCTCTTTATCCCCAATTTCCTTTTGTCATTTTCTGCAAGCAATTCTATTTTCACGTCGTTGTACGTTATTTGCGGCATATTTTCTAAAATAGTGACAACTGTCTCATAGGATTTCGGTAACACCATTAACAAGTTGCAAATGATATCCTGGTCATCAATAGTTATCTCTGTAGACTTCAACTGTCTTCAAATTTCCTCAAATTATCCTATGCACTTTTTCAGACTCACCTTCCTTCAGTTTCACTGATAGCATCTTTCGTTTTTAAAATAACTACCTTGAAGCCCTTTCTTTTCAAAACGTTGCTCCAATACTTCCCACATTTTGAACGCACTTTTCCTGTTTCCTTAATAATCCAGTATTGAATTTGATACACTTGTTTTTCTGTTACCCATTTATAGCTACTGTATTTTTTTCTTTCTGATTTACCTCCAATACTCCATTCTCAGCCAAGATTATTTCCACTCGAAATTTCCAGTTGTAATAATTTTCATCTCCAGTTAGGGTTTCGATGTTTATATATTTTTGCATACCTTGTGCTATGTTTTTAACCTCAAAAATTTTTTTCTTCTTTTTCCTTTTGTATTTCTAACCATCCAGCTCACCTGGGCCAATAACCTCTTAATTTTCATATGGAAAATAATGGTTTAATAAATATTTCTAACTATTCATTCATTCCTTATTGAAAACTTCAAATTACATTATTTACAATAAACTGCGTGTTGGAAATTAAAGGTGATACACTTCGTTGAATTATTTTCCTTATTACTGTGCTACTCTCGACCTTCATCACCGAGAAATACAA
>WOGM01001191.1:0-10382 GCA_015342125.1 Leptinotarsa haldemani | reverse complement strand
AGACAATGGAAGTCCGAACCAGTGAAATTCAGAGCTGAAGAATATTGGAAATCTTATTAATTTTTTGAAAAACATCAATGTTCTTGACAAAATTTAATTGTTTTAACCTTCCTTTTTTTCTTCTCAATTTCATCAGTATTGTAACCGATTGTACTTCCGCTAATAACCCCCGAGGTTGATGCGGTTATTTTGAAATGAAAAAAAAAAAATGGCATCGCCTCAATTTTCATTAAGTTCAGGTCAAAGAAGTGAAATATTTACAGAAGAATATTATATTTTTCGATTCGATACGTAATTGTGAATATTGTTTTTGAAAATTTATCAGGCTAATTGTCGCTGCAAATCAAATCAACCTTATTATTCTATTCAGAAGAACTTGTTGGGTAACATAATTCAGTTGTATAATGATTATGTTTATAATAAAATTACTCACCGCAAAGGAGTAGACTAACACAACACAATGACATGAAAGAAACGAATGGCTTCATTTATAATTTTGATTAGATGGTACCTACTTTTACTGAAGTAAGATATTCCTTTTGGTACTTTACTGATTGAGATGGAATATGCTTCATTGAGTTCATCGAAATCCCTTCTACTGTTGATAGTATCATGTTTGAGGATATGATACATTTCGCACAAGAGACTGTCCGATAAATTTTGTTGTTTCATATGGGTGAAAGGACATTCATTTATTAACACCCCCGTCTAGTGATTTCTAGGTAATCTTCTCGGCAATAACCCGTAATTGAACTTCAGACTTGAACTTGATGACGTTGAACTTGATCTCACAAAAAACAATCTCCTGTGAATCCCAACTAATATTATAAATGCGAATGTAAGTTTGTTTGTTACGGTTTCACGCAAAAGCTACAAAAGCTACTACTATACTATTACTCCTATTTTTTATGTACCATGAAAAAATTGTTTGTCAAAAAAATCTCAAAATCTAGCTACTTTAACGTCATCTAGAATTCCAGTAATGAAGTTCCAACCCTTTGTACCGTAATACCGTCGCACTGTATTTTTCATAGTCACGACATCCCTACTAATATTATAAAAAACTAATCAATACAGTTTATTGTATGATTTTCACTATATTATAAGGGTTTTACAAAAACCGCGACACCTGTTTCGCTATACGATAGCTTCTTCAAACGTAAACAGTTTAGGTATTACAAATGCAAAAGTAAGTTTGTTTGTTACGGTTTCACGCGAAAACTATTCAACCGATCATCATGAAATTTTGTACACATATTCTTGGAGGTATACGAAGTGACATATGACTTTTTATTAAAAAAAATGTTTTTCATGTAAGACAAAGATTTCCTACTAATATTATAAATGCGAATGTAAGTTTGCATGTTATGGTTTCACGCGAAAACTACTCGACCGATCACATTCTGTACACGTGTTCTTGGAGGTATTAGAAGTAACATAGGATTCGTTTTATTAAAAAAAATCCCTTCTAATAGGTATTATAAATGCGAATGTAAGTTTGTTTCTTACGGTTTCACGGGGAAACTACTCAACCGATCATCATGAAATTGTGTATACATGTTTTTGGAGGTATTAGAAGTAACATAGGATACTTTTTATATAAAAAATTGTTTGTCAAAAATATCTAGCTACAACCCTTAGTACCGTAATACCGTTGCACTGTATTATTGATAGTCACGACAATATCCAATCCAATCTAATCCATTTAATTATAGATTCAGCTGTGAATTTTTCTATATTTATTGTTATTTACTTCTGTCACCCGCGAGCGAAGCGGCGTGTAAAAGCTAGTATTAATATAATATAAATGTCTGCCGCATTCACCTATTATTCTTCAATTATATCAATTTGAAATATATGATATGATTTTGTATGAAAAATATTCGTTTCAATTCTGTTTAAAGACTGATACGAGGTAGATCACTTATTTTGAAGAACGTTTCGCTAACCGAATTAACATCAGAAGGTGATGAATATAATCGAATCGCATGTCGGGATGAAGGGCTCTGTTATTGTGTGCGGAAAAATCATCTTCAATTATTACATTTCATATTAGAGATTTCGATTCAACATATAAAATAGTTTATGTAGATGCGTAAGCATTACCAAGAAAGATATAAATAGCAAAGAAAAAGGCCGGATTCATTGAAATACATTGAAAAGAGCCGTAGAAGTAAACGTAAATTATGTTGGAAAATCCTATATAGACCATCAAAAAAATTCAATTCACGCCTAGCAAAAAGCAGGTTTTACCATTTCAGTAACTATCAGTATGCGTTTGTGTGAGTGAATGACTTCTGTAATGATAGTCTTTGAAATATAAAATACCTCCTCCATGATATGCAGAGAACCGTCACATGATCCAGAGTGTATGACCACTGCAATAAAATGCGCTTCAAATTATTTTCTACGCTTTCAGATTATTTTGACCTCTGGAGTGTTATCATGCATTATTCGTTCCCTTCTTTGAGAAATACCTAGTTCACCAAATAAATTTCAGCTTGAAAGCTATTGCAGCCATTTAACATTTAGTCTTAGTAGTTGCCCTTTGGTTGTAATCTGCAACCCATGATGGACTACGATGGATACATAGCAGTTCTATAATTCACCATATAAAATATTCCAGAACGTCGTTTAATGAAGAACTGTTACTTATAATCACTTTGAAAATAACACTTTTGCTCACTGACCTCACCTAAAACACCTGTAGTCAACGATTTTAATTATTCAATTTATGAAAAACTTCATATTTCATCCACAAATTTGTTTCGAACTGTCACTGAATTTTTGATAAAATCCTGTTTGAGTAATCATAGCTTGAGTAATAATAGCTTCGATACTGAAATATTAGCAGCTTTGTCAAGCTCCCTTCTTCTTTCTTCGAATTTCTATGAAACCTTTTTCAATCAAATTCTGTTACGAACTTCACTATTGAAACTGATTTGGATGGAGTGAGAAAATTTTAAATGACAATCAGACGTTAATGAGGTACCACACATATTATCTTTCTTGGTTCATAAATACATAACAAATTAATCTTTCCAATTGTTTCACTTTTACACTTGAGTGTAGTTATTGAATGATGGGCTTTATTGTATGCGTTACAGAATTATTGTTACGGAATTTTTGCTAAACGAAGTAGTAAGACTCTTTCGGGTATAACTCAAAATATTTTCCTCGAGACCTTCCATATGTATTTCAAAATGCAGTTGAGCATTTTTCGATACAATTTTTCAATTTGGATATGCCTTTTCATTCAATCTATTGATTTGAGATTATTAAATCATATAGAACAGATAAAAATTACTCAAACAGGAGAAAATTAAACAAAAAAAGACTAACGTTAAATGTTCTCACAATCTCACAATATTCGGTTTCAATCACTTGAATTACCGCTTTGTTCTGTTCTTACGTTTTGCGAAAACAACTAACATTAGTATCGTCTGATTTTTCAATGAAAATGATATTGATCAGACTCTTCACCTGGAATTCCGATACGCCTTGTAGAAAAAAAAGTGATTATTTTAAACACTATAGAAAAAGTAACAATCATGTTCAAGAATCATGTGTAGTAAACATTTCTGTATTTTCGAAACCAATCAGGTAAAAAATCGAGGCTTATATAGAAACGTGGAGTGTATAATTCCGTTATTCGGGACAAATAGTTCGAAAAAGCGTAATTTCTGAAGAGAAACACAGTAGTGTTGCATCATTTGTCACAGAGAGGGCAATGCCATATTTTTCCAAATAGAAAAGTAGGTGTTTCGATGATTCATTTAATGAATATTTAAATTTTTCATTCATTATTG
Source organism: Leptinotarsa haldemani (assembly GCA_015342125.1). Classification (NCBI taxonomy): domain Eukaryota; kingdom Metazoa; phylum Arthropoda; class Insecta; order Coleoptera; family Chrysomelidae; genus Leptinotarsa; species Leptinotarsa haldemani. Next base: position 6,573 of record WOGM01001191.1, on the reverse strand, counting down.
TGTCTGAGTAATTCATAGTTTCATATTCGTTTTGACAATCTGCAAACAAATTATAAATGTCATGATTTATGAAAAAATATTCAAAACTCACTATAGTTCTGCCCAATGAATATTCAAAATGAGTATCATTCACTTCCAAACAATAATTGAGTCTTTTTATGATTTTTTCTATCGACGAGTTGTTAAATGAACTGCGGTTGTGTATTGTATTCTTCAGATGTCAGGTAGTCTCTCAAAAGCATTTGGTGTCATATCAGGTGATCTACTGAGCTCTTCTGAGGGATCACGTTTGCCTGTCCACCGTTTTGGAAAATTATTGATCCCCAATGAGTTTTCAACTAATATTGGGTTCCGCTGAAATTATATATCAATAATCATGACGAGCTATTTTGAAAGTGACTAGATGATATTTATCCAAATCGGTAGATAGATGAATGCGGTCCCTTTGAACGAGCCACTGCATTATCTTAGATGACACCCTTTAGATTTTTGTGAGTATTGGTAGAATCTATAGGTTACATGACCATAGTCTTCTTCAGAGCTCATGGTCAGAATGTTTGGAATACATTTTCTCTTGAAATTATGATATTTGTCGGATGTAAATCTTCAAAATTAATACAAAACTGCTTATTACTCAAGAACTGCTAATCCGATTTCCAAAAATCGAAAAATGTTGAATGGAGAATTGAAATATCTTTTGAACAAATTATCACAATATACCGCTTTCGATAAAAAAAAGTTGGTAGCGTCCTCTCGGCGACGAATGATGCAACACTATAAACTTTCTTATCAAAAAGTACTGGAAATGATACTTTTTTGCGGTAATTTTGTCCGACCTTTATATATCTTGTTTCATTCAGAAGTTCGAAGGGAAAGGGTTATTCACGTCCGCCCTGTATTACAAAAATGTATTTGAATATAGAGTGTAATAACTTGAGTCAAATAGCAATATTTCATGATATATCACATCAGGCATTAACTTAGACGGAGCACTGACCAGATTCATGATTTTTTGATTACTTTATTCGAGAATATTTATTTATATTGTTAAAATTTACTGGTCACGAAAAAATTATTATATGACATGAGTACCGAGAGTCAAACATCTGTTGGATGTGATATATATTTCCCACATACAAAAATCAGTTCCAAAATAAACACTCTCAGCTTTGGAATTGATCCAGATCCGTGAAATTAAAATAAATGTTTGGATTTTCCACTCAATTGGATGTTGAGTTAGACAACTGAATGATTTCCGCGGCTTATTTTGGAATAGGTTCCCGTGAGTGTTGACTTTGCAAAGAGTTTTCGCTTACAAGAAAATGGAAAATGTTGAAAAGTTATCAGATACTGAAATAAAAAGAATATTTTTACTTGATTATCAATATAGTTTGAATATCGAAAAAGATTTCATATTTGTATTTAGAAGGTTTGAAACCATCAAATAATATGAAAAATTTCAATTCTACTATTTTAAACATTTTCAAAATGTGTTCTGATTTCTAGTTGATAGATTTCATTAGTTTGGACTTTCATTGTCTGAAATGATTCGAAATCTATTGTAATAACGGCCATTGAGAGAGTAACATAAAATATTATTATATTCATTGATATCGAGGTCGATCACCCAGTTTTTCGGTGTCGATATTTTTCCAGTTAAAAAAGCGCTGAATTACTTTAAGACTGTCGGGCCTTCGAGCGTCATTGTGGTCATATTGAATTTGAGATAGTCTAAACAAAATAAATACATTGCATCCTGCTGGCGATCATACAGTTGGGAAGGTTAAAAAACCGCTGAGATGAGGTTTTTTGGCTAGCGTTGTGGACGCGAAGGCTTGGGGACTTGCTTGCGAGAGACGGAAAAAGTCAGTCACCGGGTCCCGTCGAGGCGAGATCGGGGGTCTCATCCCTCAGCCTTCGAGGCTGAGGGTGGTGGCTGAAATAAGGGGGTTAATTTGTTTGAAAGCGCGTGTTGCGAAACTTAAGTAAAATCGCTAGTGAAATCATAAACCGGTCATGGGTACAGGGGAGTTCAAAATTGAAATGTTGGTGTTGAAAACACACCGGGTCAACGGAACCTACGGTTGACCATGAGCCACCCAAAGAGGCGTTATGTGAGTGTTTGTTATTTTTTTTACTAACCAGTTGATAGTTATAGTTCACATATTATTTTGTCTGAGTTCACTTCCTATTTGCAAAGAGGTTGTTACATATTGTGGGGTTCATAGTGCTGATTATTTAGCTAGAGTTCATAATACAATTACAAAAAAGGGTGAAAATTTAAAGTTATACACCACTCTCCCTGAAGTAAAGGGAAAACTGAAAGTGTTTTATACCGAGTTGGTACGTTTGTAGTTGTTTAAGAGTTAAAATCAAATAGTAAATTGGCGGCGAATTATTTGTTCAATTTTCTTTTATTTTATTGAATTCAGCATTCTTTTATATAATATTTTACAAGTTGTTTCTATTATTTTGTCCATATAGTCGTTTTTAGTTACTTATTATAGTTTATATTTGAAACTTTGGACTTTCATTTTCTCTTGGACTGAGAAAAATACCATTTTAGTAGAGTAGAGATATATAGAGAACAAAAACAAATAAGAGACTTTTTGTCAAGCTATCGAGAAGAGAATAATTAGTGAAAAGCATTTTAACTAAGATTAAAATTCAGTTCTGGAACCACATAATGAGAGAGAATATAAGTAAGTATACCTAATTGCTATTTATGGGTTGATGAGGGTAGTTAATATGAACAACCACTACCATAAACTATTTATTACTCTAATATGAATAAAACTGATACATTCAATGCGAGAATATTCGTCTCTTATCTCAGTACACGATAGGATATAAAAAAGGAAGTACCATAAAAAACTACATAAAACAAAAAAGAGGAAAGAATCCAATTTGCAAACACTTTTACAGTATGATACATAGCAATTGTCTACCAGGTATTTATAACTGTGTGGTATTTTTTCGTGTCCAATTGGCATAAGAACAATAACCATAATTTATATATCAAAGAAATGTCAAGAATATCATTAATCATCAGCAGTATTAGGAATTTCAACAAGCACACTAGTATCAAAACCAAAGCAAAATACTGCTAATGAATTTTTGTTCTCAATACTCCTTCATCATTCTGTGGCATCTTGATATATACATTAGATAGACTAGCTATTGCTTCAGATACTCTTTTTATGACAAGGGATGCGTTCGATTTATGATTTGCACCAAAATCAGATGCTACTATTATACAACTTCTGCAAGCATAAAATCTCAGAATTATTAACAACTGTGTGGCAGGACTCAAACTGTGATTCCTAAAAAGATAACCATCAACATAATTTCAAGTTATGATTATGTAAACTCAACTGCTTCGTTAGCCGTTCAAGTAGATGCCCAATTCGGTTCAGCAGCATTTTCATGTGTAATGAATTCCACATCATCCCATAGAGCAATATGATCTAGTTTCTCCCTGAATATTGGGGGCATTCTTGGAACCTCCACTACATTTACAAGAGCTTCTCATCATTCGACGGAAGTTCCTCGAATATGCCAATAAAATCATCAATCATAACTTACCAAAAATACACTAAGGGAAAAATTAAACAGTCCAATCACCAAAACACTGGAAGAAAGTATACTAAACTTACTACCTATTCCCACACATCTACTCGACACTAATCTTTTAGTGCCAGATGAATAGTGTTGAGTAATAATACTTTCATACCTCTCTCATAGCAACATAATAGAAATTTTAGGCATTCGTTTACCTGATGTTTCGAAACTATCTCATTAGCAACCTAGAATATTTGTGGCACTAGACTTGAATGATAAAGAGAACTTATAGTCAGTTTTACTTGTTAGTGTACTACCAAAAAAAATATTTCAAACATTTGTGGGGTCCCTTCAACCGTCATTAGACTTAAATAACAATGTACAAAAACTTGTGAAAATATGAATTTTCCCATCACTAAGCACTGAAGGATGAACAAATCACGTGCTGCAGTATATTATTAACGTAAATAAACTTCACCTATCTCCATCTTTGCAATATCACAGACCTGTCCAGTAATATGTATTACTATTTCCTTGGATAATACACATACTTAACCCGATCTAAGTTTAACTGGTGCTCCATCCACAGTTTACGTTAACCTACAGTCGTCAGAGGTTAATCCAAAGAAGTATCCTTGATCGGAACCTATAAAACGACCTACGTGTTAAATCCAGAGTTAAAACTCCAATCATAGTTTGCATCGAACCTTTAAAACGGACCCTAAAAATAACATGCTTCATTTGTGTTGCATTTTTTTTGTGTTTTAAAATACGGAAGGATGATGTTCCTCTGTTAGGCAGAAATGTCACCATTACAAAGTTTTATCGCTATAGAACTTCACTTGCCATTCATAAAGCGCGAAAATGCAATACAGAACATATCAAGATGAAAAAGACACCAGGCTGTAGGGTAATGTCTGAGAAAGTTCGAAAGTTCGCCATGCTATCTTTGGAACAGCAGCAGGATACTTTAACAAAGAATGCATGCTGATATGAGAGCTAAACTAAATACGAGTGCGGGTTGCTTTTAGAAAGCTATCACGTCGGGGCAAATTATAAAAATTATGCTTCATTTCTATAAACTTCCTACTTGTGAAATCTTCTTTCATTTTTTTAATTTTTAGCTTTGTTCGGATTTGCTAACCTGCAATTTGACTTCGCTTCATTGTTTCTTTCTTCTTTTAGTTAGTTATTTTGATAGCTGCTTGTGGAGGAAAGCAAAAGCATCATTTGAAAATGGCAACAACTTACCGGTGACACTTCTCTTTGTTCTCCTCCTAGTTCAAAATGCTTCATGCCTAAATAATAAATTGATTATTGTATGATTGCTGCCAACAGCGACCTTTTCAGTTTTCTTTATGATGGATTAATTAACAACAAAATCATGACGTCTTCAAACTTTGTATCACATGAACTCTTTCCAAAAATATATTATATCCCGAAGCCGAAATATCTTCATAATGGAGCAATATCACTGATTTAGATATCTTCTTCAGGAGACTATATGTCTATCAACAAAAGCGGGGATTTTTATCACTATACTTTCGGCTAGAATTCTAGAGGTTGTTAACTTTGTTAACGACGTTAACATGTCTATCAACAAAAGCGGGGATTTTTATCACTATACTTTTGGCTAGAATTCTAGAGGTCGTTAACTATATGTTCGTTGTTTTCTTAACAACATGCCTTTTTCATGGAATCGAATACTCCGTTCTTTTTGCTGATGTCCCTAGAGATAAACCAGTCGCTGGGCCCCATTCATAAGCTGAGTTCTCCTCTAGTCACAGCAAAGTTACATTATATGATGCTATTTTGCCATTGAATGAGTGTATTAGTAATTTCACTGGTTACACAAAAGTCATTCTAGGAATACTATCAGGAGCGTGGTTATTATTATTTGACATAAGACTCTACCAGGTGGCGCTCATGTGGAAAACGGGACAGTTTCACCACAATGTCCTCAAAGTTTACGATGACGATTTAGACAACCTGACTTGGAGGGAAGTTCTAAAGAAAATTGGAGACGCGCAGTTGAAGCTGAATATGTGTCTGATCAAAAAGAGCTAACAGATATGGACATCTGTCATCGTATTTTGAGACGTGAGAATATTTTTAAAACGACTGATTCAACATGAATAGCTGCCTCCAACGATATGAATACTTTTTCTACCGAAAATTGTCTTCTGGGCCAGTGGATTCGAGATTAATATTCATTTAATACTTTTCCTAACACGTTGGTCAGTCTTCAAGAGTTCTTGGGAATTACATGAGAGTACAAAAATGTGAAGAAAGTAAAAGAAATGGAAAAAACTGGGAAAATTGATAAATACTCGTGCCTTCATACATTTTATATGTTCTCCATCAATTTTTTTCTGCCAAATCTTTTACGGAGTTTTGAACTATGGCGTGCTGCTCAAGCGAGAACCAGATGCTTTTATCATACGCCGCTGGTCGAAATACTTTACTTGAGACATTTCAACGAATTCGAAGAAGAATTGCATATTCGACTCTGTCGAGCAGAGCCTACTTGTATTTTGTTCATAATGTGCGAGTGCGTTTGGTACATTTATAAAAGAATCCCAGGAAAATGATATTGCCATAACAGAAATGAATGAGTCATTGTTCCTCTTCCGCTTAAGGTTGACTCATAGGCTGAAGGATGGATTTTTCGGCGACCAGACGAAATAGATTTCAAATAAATTGTTTGAATCTGAACTATTCAAGATTTTTTACACAAACTGCCAACAATATATAGACAAGCGTGATACTTTTTCATATGAAAATATTTTTTCTAGACTTTTCATAGTGGGAAATAATTTGCAACGAATCTTCCAAGTCGAAGACGTTGCACAGGTGCCTGATGGTTTTACTTCAATATCCTGCGTAGCATTAGCTGGGTGGGTTGTTTGTTTTTCCGTTGGGTATCTGCCACACGTACCTACAAAGTCGTAGGTCTGCATGGTCTGCATAGTCGGACTCACTCACTCAAGAAATTGGCCAGCCATATATATA
>WOGM01001190.1:0-10385 GCA_015342125.1 Leptinotarsa haldemani | reverse complement strand
ATATATTGTTTTCAATATTCTTTTTTGAAGCACTTCTAGTTTTTTCAGGTGTGTGGCTGCTACAGATCCCCAGGAAAGAATACCATACCTTAATCGTGATTCCACTAGTGCACAGTATAGTATTTTGAGATGAGTGTTTCCTAATATATTTCTAAAATATTTGAATTTATATAATGGTGGTCTTAAAGTTTTTGTGATCTCATTAATACGAGTGTCCCATCTCATATGTGCATCAATAGTTACTCCCAGATATTTGAGTTCGTTTTTAACATGTATTTTGATGCTTTGTTTGATTGATCAACTTAAAAAAATTCAAGTATAAAAAGCGGATTTGAATTATTTTAAGTAATTTTTTATATTCATAACTTTCTGAGAGAAATTAAAAAACTGTTAACATGATAAGGAAGAAAAGAGAGTGCTCACCCATCCCCAAAAATAGGATATTGACAACGATGACGATAGCATGGCAGGGAGAGTACAGATGCGGAGGTACAGAGCGTCTACACTATCAACAACACAACAATGAGCAACTTGAACACATCATATATTCAATGTACCCATATCACATGCAAAGCCTTAAACGAGAAAATTTCAACATTTTATTATTAACAAAATTATCGAAAACCATTATATATAAAAATGAAGTAGAAAGAATGAAGAGAAAAATGATAACAAACAAAAAGCCAACATATATACCAGCTTCCACAATTTTAATCACATTTAAAGGAACAATAATTATCAGAAACGTGAATATATGTCATTTAATAATTGCCTCCTCTATGGACACACTAAATAAATTGCCGAACAACACAGTAGGTAATGATAAAGAATATAAAAATTGCACAACGAATACCTAAATGCTTATTCAGCCAAAGAAACGAACACAAATCAAATAATACGATACGAAAGGTAAAAAAATATTAGGGACAAAGTGACTTTTGAAAACATCTCCTAAGAAGCATTAAAAAAAATTCCAAATGTCAGACACTCAGAATTCTAGCGAATTTCCAGTATTAGCAAATCGGTATATACCTAATCAACAACAACATTTCAATAGAACAACGTAAGGAGGTATACAATACAACTATGTTAACTCAAAAACGAGCATATGCTCAAATAAGTGTAGTTGAAGAAAGAAATAATGGAAATATAAGGGTATAATAGACTTTGAATAGAGAGTCATATATTTCATACATGTGGAATGTGATAAAAAGGTTTTCAAACAAAAAACTAAAAAGATCGTATGAAAACAATCTACCAGGTAAAACAGCAGCAATTCAAATGTTCAGTAAATACTTGATATGCGATATGGACCAAGATTTTGATCTAGTAAAATAATCAAAGGTTTCATCTAAGTAGAATTGAAAAAGGTTCTAAAGCGTAACCTGGATCGTAACAACGATCGCAAGCTCCCACCTTCTGGAGAAGTAGAAGCTTTGTATGTAGAAGTATCCGAGGGCTGAGGTTTGACAGAGTTTGACAGAGCGAAACGACAATAAATAGTGTGTTCTATGCTGGGACTAGACGTTTTATTTTTAGTCACTCCTCGTCACTCTTACATATCAGAACGGGTTCTTGAATTTAACAGAAAATTCACAATGGATTACTTCAACCAATAGAAAAGCGCTAATCTTTCGAGTGAACCTATAGATGTATCTATTGGATCAATCGATGGACTCATAAGATTTTGTCTTCATATATGCCTATATGAGTGATAAATTGTGAAATTTGATGATGAGATATTAGATGACTGATAGATCAGATGAGTGGAATGTGGTTCGATGTGGGTATTCTTGTCTCTGTCATACTCATCAGTTACTATCAGCAGATCCTACTCACGACAGAAATGAAACTACACACATGTCTCTATTTCTGATTTTCTAAGTTCAATGGCTGTAGGTAATCTCTCACCTTTGTATAAACTTCAAAATAAAATTAAAGATTGATGGATATTCTTAATTGTTTTTTCATGAGTTCCATATATTTGAAAAGTATTGTGAGTATTTTTATTATATTGCGAATAAAATACCTATATTCTATCCCAAGCTTTGTAGTAAATTTTTCAATTTTCATTGGCAAGCCTGGTTTGAATTCGTATTCATTGTTACCATCCATAGGCGTTCTCTAGCGCTCATGTATTCAAAACGTATTCGTCTGTGATTCAAATCAACTATGATTTGAAACGTATTCATGATGATTCAAGACTAGCATGAGGTTGGTACTGAAACGGAATATGACTTATGTTACGTTAGTTGTCAGAAAAACTACTTGTTGGATCATATTTTGAATAGAAAAAATGAAAAAATTTTGGTACACTAGTTTTAAAAATGCAGCTACATTTGTAATATTTATGCAAAAAGTTGTACTCTGTCTGATATGGTAAATTCTACAGAAAGTCTAGCCAACATTATAACTGAAAATTATCTAAATGAAAAATAGTGTGTAACCACATATTTACTCTCAGTAGGTTATTGTACCTTCTAATTTTGAAGCTCTATGATTGGTTCACTGATATTTTATAACAATCCTTTTCCAAATAATAAAAACTTGTTGAATGAAAAATATAAAAGGACGATTGTTGGCTTTCTCCCTTTGAAATCTACTTCGAACTCTTCGCACTGTCTCGAAATTCGGCAATCTCCGTTTTTTACTTGACGTCACGACTAATGACGGACGCTGCGTCACTTTATTTCTTCCGGAGAACAGGCCAATGAAATCAAAGTACTGCGTCACGTGATTGTTGGCATCCAATTATAAGAGAAACAGGTTTTAATAGACATGATATTCTGACAAGCGTAGGAAAAGGTTTCATCAACAGCGGCCATTTTGCCTGTTTGAGATTGTGCAGAATTTCGGACGAATTTCGTTGATTGTAGCGTCGTGTGTAAATTGAAGAAGTACTTCATTAGCAAAATCGGTGTTAGATTATGGCATTGTGTCTTAATAACAATAGTGGTTGCTTAAAACGAGTGTAAAAGTGAGATCGCAGGGTGAATAAGTTTAAGATCGTGTGCGGTTTGGACGAAAGATGGTGAGAGGCAGTCACGAAATATAGTCGACCAGTCGGATTAGTCGAAGTTCATAATGGCCGATGGTTGACATTCGTTCGATAAATATGTGCCTTGTAAGATGCATCGGGGATCGAACACACGCTACATCGTCTATTTGGTTCTGTTTATTTCATATTTTCGCTTATAAATGATGTTTTTATTGAAATTTCGATAAATAAAGACTAACTGTGTTTTTGGTTGGGAAAGCCGTAGCATTGGGCCAGTGCTCGGCTTTGGCTTGGTAAACACCGAAGTGCACTGATTTTTGCCATGGCCGATCACCTCGTAGACGGCCCCCCGATTGCCAAACGGCAGAAGTTGGACCAATTTCAGGGACCGTCGGATTCTTCCGGTAAGTGAGGCGAATGAATCCTTTATCCTTGATATAATGTTTATTTGTATATATAACAGCATGTAGTACAATGAAAGCGGGAGAGGCGTACCTGAGTTTGACAACTTAATGTTATTCTACAATTATTTTCTGGATGTTTTCTTGAAAGTGCTGGTTTCAAGTGAACTTAATAAAAATTTTATTGAATCATTTCATAATTTTTGTACGATGGTTTATTTCAATAAGAATGTTTTTCTTTGTTAAAAATCGCATTGTTTATTTTCTTCAGAAAAACTAAATCAAACCAAATAATTAAATGAAACTAAGGTATAAATGTTACAACTAATACAAGGTTTTATCAATTTATGTAATGTAACTTGTTTTTTTATAGAATGATGGGTTTGTTTTCTTTATGAAAAATGATACATACAATTCTTTTAATAGGATATTAGAGAAAACCAAATTCAATATACTTAACCCAAAGAAATAAACTTAAATAAAAAGTCTTCATTCAGTTTTGAAGATCATGCATAGTTTCTTTCAAAATATCAAAGAGTTTTGACACAAAGTTTCACTCACATGATACTAATGGAGAAAAAGAAAGCTGAAAAGCTTTTTTCCAAATATAATATCTGCTAAAAACTATCCCCTTGTAATCAACTATGAAATAATATCCCTTTTCGTGTTATACTTTGTTTCAATTATGATTTGATTTGTTTTTTAGTTTGAAAAAGCAAATTTGGCTGTGCTATTGAGTGCAAATATGTAGGACAATATTGTTTGGTAACTAAAACATGCATAAACATAATTAGATATTCACACAATATTAAAAACTCCCCACATTTTTAGCTTACTCAGTGTGTATCGTCTCTGTTTAGAAAATGATGAAACAGCAGAGCATATACTTTGTGCCTGCCCCACTGAGGACCGAATCAAGTTTTCAGAGTTTGGTAAAACCACACTCTTATCGTCTGGCCTGAAACACTATTCACTATATAAACTAATCGGCTTCGTTAAGAAGCTGGGTTTATTTGGTCGAGTTTGAATAGATGTGAGCAACAATAAACCCTTGCAGGTTGCCGTGGAGGGTAGAATAGACCCACTCACTTTTGACCTAACCTAACCTAGCTAACTCAAATTTTTTATGCGGCTGAATTTTTGAATTTATAGTGTACGTACTTGTTCAGTTGAACACGGTAACACAACAATGCTTGTACAAGGCGATGTCGAATGAGCAAATTTATCAGGTTATAGAGTTACTGTCACAGAGCCCTTGTAGTCGGAAACTCAAATCAAAGTGCGAAGATTCACACAAAGATGTGTGAAAACACAGCCTGTCTCTCAACCTTAACACGGTGAGGGTTAAGAGACAGCATTTTTGTTCTGATGAGGGAAAAGTGCAAGAAACATACGATAGGAGTTTGATAATTCGAACATCACAATACACAGAATTGGTTGTATTTGGCAAAATTTGTGGCGGTGCAAACTGTAGTTACAACCTGCTCAAACACAAATTAACAAAGATGAGCGTGTTTCGATCAACAAGTGATCATCTTCAAGAGGAAGATTAAATAGTAACAATGCCAACAGCACCAACAAAAAGTTCCTTGTTAAATTTTGTAGTAACAATATACAGTACCTTAAAATATAAATAATTTTTTAGCGCTTCAAGAAAATATCCTAATATATTGTCACTAATAGAAAATGTCCTAAGTTTTCTTAACTTATGTTTCTTTTTCAAGAACTTGTGCACATATACCATTTGAAAATTTTGAATGGTTAAAAATGTATATTTTTGTGAATTTTCTGAATGATTGATAATGAAGGCTCAAACACCTTTAGTCTGAAACAGAATTGTTTCAACTATGCACAATAAATACTATTAATGTCTGAAATTGTAGAAGAAACCTAATCCTTTTTTTTTAACATGCTGTTATGGATATGTGATATAAAGATAGCATGGTATTCATTTGTAGTTTCGCAAAATAGTGTTTTTGTGCTTTCTTGGCATGATATTTAGGCATGGATTATCATAACGTGATGCGTTTTCTTTATGTTAAAGGTTTCGATTTCCATTACCTGAAAATATAGAAAGTGAGAGTGATGATAGATAAAAAAAAATGTTTAAATCAAAATTCGACAATTAATAAATGAACTTCATTACTGTTCGTTTGAAGGCAGTCGACAATGTTTCATGGTGAATTTGATTTTCTGTCATAGATTTCAAATCGTAGTACAATCATATTAGACAAAGGAAGTCAGAACTAATGAAATTCATTACTGTTAGATTCATTATTCTTGACCAATTTCGTAATGATAAAAAGTATATTTAGGTATGAAATCAAAAGTAAATTGATTTTACATTGAAAAGGAATCATAATATTAATGGTTGAGTAAATATCCACAGACTAGAATGAAGTGTCTTTTATTTGTCTTATTTCTGTTCTTATATTTTGCTTTCATCCTTATGTCTAATTGCCAATTAATTTATAGTTAATTTTTCCTATATTATCTTTCAGCATATTCATGAGTTTTTGTATATTTTCATTGCTACTTGATTCTATCCCCCTATTTTCAGTTTCTCTACTTCTGAGACCTTTAATCAGGTTCCAAATCCCTTTAACCTTCAGTTTAAAGAGAACCATTGTCGACATTCAAAGAAAGACTAGTGTTAATTGTTCTAATGACTCCTTCGGGTGAAGAAAATGGTAAGAAATCAGTAATTACTCTGTAATTTTTTTTCTTGGACTTGGTATTTTCACCTCTCCTGTTATGAAAATATGAATTAAACTATATCAATTGATAATCTTCACTAGTAAAGCAAAGTGAAAAGTCCACAAAAATTTTGCATAAGAAATATCTATAAAAATTACAATTTTCACTTCAAATGTCACAGGTACTTCAAATGTTGAGTTCTGCTAGCTTAATGTTAAGCTTAATGTTAAGCTAGCAGAACTCAACATTGAGTTACCAGATTTGACCACAAGATAGATTTAATCAGATGTAACTACGCCATGGTTTTAGGCTTTTATTCACCACAGCTTAGCTGATTTTTTTTTGTTAGATTATACTAGCTTCACTTTGAACACAATATATTCGTTAAATTCTGGAGTAGAGTAAAAATTTACTAAACTTGAAATTATGTCACAAAAAATAATTTCAAATTGGTTATGCTAGTTAAAGAGGGGTTCTCAGAGGCGGCCATTAACTATGATTTTTATGTACATATTTTTTATTTCTTTTCTACCCTGTGTTTTTCTTTATCAAAGGGGTTTCAAACGACTGATGCAGCACGGCCTAGATCTATTATTTTATTTGTTTAGTAAAACCAACAAAATACCTCACAACATCTACTGTTTTAGAAGCTTCATTACATTACTAAGCTTAGGATATAACTATTTTAATTGCTTTTAAATTTTTTATGAATTCTTTGCTTTCACCCGATGAAGAACATGTAATAAGTACCAGAGCACTTTTGGACTAATGATTCAAATACAAAGACGTATTTCCATTTGACAAACTTTGCTGTGCTGAAAATAGGAGAATTTGGTCTATTATTATTAATATTTTTTATTTTTCGTTTCTAACCTCAGCTTTCAACTATGGTTTGCTACCCACGCAGATGCCAGTTGGTAGTGGTGGTGGTGTTTTAACTCCAGGATCCCATTGGAATTATGGCCAACAAAGTAAATACACTATTATTATAAAATGTGGATTCTATTTCAACTAACAACTAACACTTGAAGGTTGAGAGGTTGGAAATTATTGAATAAGTAATTCTCCTTCCTATCAACCTTGAAACATTTTTTATTAAAATAAAAGGGATTTTTGAATTCTGCAACATTTAACGCTGTTTTCTTTTCGAAACAAACTCTTTTTTTTTCTTGCTTTTCTAGGCTAGTAGTCGAGTGCTTTCAGTTTTCAAATTTTTCTACCTATGCTTTTATTTATAATTTTCATATGTAAATATAGTAATAATGATTTTCAATCCCTGAACCATTTAATTGTGTTGCTTTGATTTTTTTTGCATCTTTTTTTATAACATGCCATTTGGTCAATTCTTGTAAAAACTACCAATACTTGCATCAGTTATCTTTGAAACTGATGAAATGACGTAATATTAGGCTGTCTTCTATACAAAATAATTTCATTTTGTCGATCATGTATGGAAAATGGAAACTCTAAATTTTGACTGCATTTAAACAGTTGTTACTATTTCATTATTGTTCTAGTTTGTGTTTGAGGTGTTACATTTTATTTATTTGAGCTTTTATCTTAGTTAATTTAATAAAACCTTGCTATGTTTGCATGAGACTGACTCGGTACCTGCATGTGAATAAAACGTTGTTAAATAATTTTTCCTAGCAGGACAACTTTTGGATCATTTGATCAACTAATTTTTTGAAGAATAGAAGGGTTTTAGTTTAGCTATTCAGACTGTTTTCATTCAAAGAAATTCAAAGACAAATTGGTGAAATGGTGCCTTAATATGATACCTTAGAGAAACTATGAAACTTAGAAGTTATTTTATTATTGGTAGACACATGTAGAACATTTATAGAACAGAGAGTATCCAGTCTAGGTTTCAAAACAGTAACAACAGTAGCTGCTTGATTACTGGCAACAGAAGATGTATAACTCGTGAATACTTTTTGCAACACAATTATTGGTTTATACAAACTTGTTTGAAGTAAAATGAGAGTGATAAACTATATATTTGCTATAAAGATCGTACGATTTATCATCTTACTAATAAGAAATCATTTCATAACTGAATTTTTTAAATGTTAGCTTGATCACAAATCTCATCAAAGAAATTATTGTTGAACATAAACCTTGCAAAACTTCTGATCTGTGTTATGCTTCATGGCATTCCACAAAAACACTTTCCACATATCAGATTCGTTACATTTTTCTAACTTTAAACTATTTCCTCAATATTAATTTAGTTTAGATTTATTTAAGGAAGATAAGGAAGATAATTTATATTCATAGTCCTTGAGTAATGTTTTGTACCAGTCTCAAAAATTTTGAGTAATTTTCATTCATTCCGAAGCCAGTTTCTAAGGCACATTGAAGTACTGTACACTTTTCTGGTCTACTAAATCAAATATGACCTGAATTCTATTTGAAACCAGTTTCAATAGCTGGCATCTTTTGTAGCACATCTTTCATAAGTAAAGTAGCTTTCAAAACTGCTTGTAATTTAAAAGACAGTAAGATAACAACTGGGGTCTAATTTTTATAAAAATAATCCATGAAATCTATAAAAATACTTGTGATCAGTCTAAACGAAATGTTAAAACTTTAGCAGTTCAATAAACCTCAGGTGACTTTGGTATAAAAGAATAAATCGACCTTTTTTTTTCATTCTATCTAGATATTGGTTTCAGGTCGGCCTTATATTTAGTATCACTTTCAGATATGTGACCCCCTATGACAGATGTTTCTCTTCAACTCAAAATTTTTAGAACCTTAGGTTCTTTTTGGTCCTGTTAGCGAATGCTACAATTGTTGATTTCATTGGGCTTATGTTTAGCCCTTTTTCATTGATCCAACCAGATATAATATTCAGGGTCTGCTACATGCCATACAATTTTCAGAACAAACTTTGATCTGTTTTATCTCTTGCAGATAGAAAAATATTCTCTCTTTCATTTTTTTTGTATTATCAGTTGAGCAGTTCAGATGTGTTTCACGAAAACATAACTTTCATCTCATATTAAATATGTTCAACAATATTAGTTCTCAACTATATGATAGAATTTTTTTGCAAATATATATTCAGATATATGAGTTTATCAGTCTCATTATGCTCCACTCTCAGTGAGTGTGTGTGAAGATAATCATTATTATAAATTTTTGGTTCATAATATGAGTTATACTATAGTCAATTCCAAGACAAGACTGTTTTAACTAATAACCAAACTACAGATTCGGCTGGAAAATCGACACACCCCCAATCACCTGTTCAGCTATGTTTACTTTGAGCGTGCCTTGGAAACGAATATAGTATAGCAATATTTTATTAGTTGTAGACCTTATTTGAATAATTCCTCACCAAGATAAATTTGAGTTTCTTTGAATTGTATTGTTTTAACTATTTCAGTACGTTGAACTGAAAAATTATTCAGATGTTTCTATAAAGCCTTGTTTTTTTGTATAATTAGTGTCATTTTGATTCCACTTCTATGTTGCCTTGATTGAGGTTTTATTTGGATTGTTCGAATTATTATCTGTCATATAGTGTGTTAATTAACCAATTAATCACGTTTGTTTCAACTGCTGGAGGAAATGTATTTATAATCAAGTTTTTTATCAATCAGATGTTCTCTCAAATATGGACATGCTTGATCTGGAAAATGATCTTCCGGACGAGCTCATGTCTTCATCTCCTTGGGGACTTTCTGATAACATGGGCAATACCAAGCCCCCTGCTCAAGGTCCAGGTCCAGGAAGTTTGCAGAACGGCATCGAAAACTCTGACAGTAACAACCTGAGACAGCAAATGCAACTTAGTCATTTGTTGCAGCAGGTAAGTCACATATCTCACGTATAGAAGTATATTATGACATAATGACAAAAATGAAAATTTTTGTTGGTATGTTATACACTATTTTCAGCCGATTGTAATTTTTTCATTCGACCAGTTTCAATTAAGGAATGGATTAGGTTACACAACACAACAAAGTTTTTGTTTCGGGGTTGAAATTAGATGATTTTAATGTATTTTCACGTGTTAAAACCGAAAGTGACCATAAAAATTATATATTAGCTCTTGTTTTCAAGATATAGTATCATTATATTATATATATGTATATTGAGTTTTCAACAAATGAAATATTTCATCACCAACAGTTGGTACACATGTTTGTTTACATAACACCCCTCTCATCAGCTGTTCTTAAGTAGTAAACATAACCTATGTGAGTTTGTCAATTGTACGCACGTGGTTGCTATTGAAATTATCGTGTGAAGTTGATTTTTAAATTAATTTAAGTGCT
>WOGM01001189.1:0-10384 GCA_015342125.1 Leptinotarsa haldemani | reverse complement strand
AACAGTTTACATATTTCTTGGAATAGGTTTGACTCAAAATTTCTGCCCTGGTCCGAATGCAGCTCCAATGGAACACCGAATCGACATATCCATTTCTTTACCAGGACGTCAGCGACGGTAAAGGCTTCCTGGTTGGGCAGGGCATATGCTTCTGCCCACAGGTAGTCACAGTAAACGAATATGGAATGAATGACAAATAATAGACAGCATAACACGTTATTTAATTAAACATGAATGTCACTACATAAAACTTTGAAATTAAGTATTTACGTTACTCACATGTTCAACTTTAAAAAAAATGATGCCATACGGTAAGGAATTGTTCAAGGGTTGCTTGAAATTTTACGATAATTCAATTGAATTGTACTCTACAGGTATGGTATTATAACAATTATGTTTCTAATCACAAAAACAACTAATAGAACAAATGTCAAGGTGAAAGAAATTATTTTTTTGAATTGTTGAAAATAACATGTTTGAGGGGATATGGCGGGTATTTTGGACCGTGGAAATGATATGGCGTGGTGATTTTCGTACAAGATTCATTAAAATCAATTCATTAACAAAATCTGCCTGTGAGACATGAATAAAAAAATACATTTTCAAAAAAAAGTGGCAAGCCTAAACACCCATCGGAGAAGTATGGCATATAACGAATGTCGACTTTTTATTTGTTGAAATACCGATGAATTGAAGAAATTTTGTGAAAGAAATTGTTTGACTGCTCCGGATTTTCGAGCAATTTCAATAAATCATTCTGCAATTACGTTCTGCGCATCACCGGATAAAACACCATTTTTCTTTCAATTATTACCTATATGAACGCCCTACGCTATACTGTAAGAAATAACCTACCAAAATCTTCCACCATCTCCCAGTTTAAAACTGATTTTTAACACAACATTCTATATATTATATAATTTAAAACAGCAACTTCTAATCTAGATCAGAATATGTAATCATATAATTCTTGTAGTCTTATTCTGCATCATATTATCTATCTATTTCTATAGAACAGTAAAGTTCATTCAAAACGTAAATTTTTGTAATTCCAACACGTTTTGCATTCATAATATCTGATGAATTGATTAGGGGAACAAATCTTTTTTTAGAAAAAAAAATATTGTTTATTATGTGGACAAAACGTCAATGGTGATATTTTTATTTTGAATATAATAATGCTACTTACATAACTTGCCTCCATATGTGGAAGCAGAGAACATTCAGCCAGAAGAATGAATAAAGAAAGGAAAAGTACATCAAATAAGCCAATAGGTGGCAAGGTATTGTTTCAAGGTAGTTTGAAAGATTAATTATGGCCAATATCGAAAATCCCATACCAAGCCCAGATATGGAGTGGATTATACATATTCCCTGAAAAATTAAATAATTAGCATTTCATCTAAACTACTTCCAATAAAGTAATAATAATTTGCATGCACTAATGGTAAAGGCGATGACATCTTTCCTTACGATCATCTCAAAGAATCCAGAAACAAGCATTCGTGATCCCTTACCAGTGAGCATTGTTCCAACGCGCCAAAGATCACATCAGTGGTTTTATCTTGAAACACAAATGCATTGCTGGACACAATTGCCCTCAAAAAATGCCTCATAAAGTGAAGGCGATGACATTTCTTCTTACGAAGACACCAACCTGCAGTGAAAGCTGCGGTGAAAGACTGAGGATAAATTTCGATCAGCGGGTTTGCAAGACTACCTTTAGGAGCCACGTTTACCTTTGATACTCGTGGATTGATATCTATGTCGATTCATTTCTCCCAACATGCCTAGAGAGTTGGTTCTGGTAAATGCCATCTGGAAAACAAATATTTCCCCGGCTAATAGCACGTTGGATATTGAATTATGTCTGACAGATATTCATGCAGGATACCTCACAGAGGTTAGTCTTGCAGATATTTCTCGTTCATCCAGCAGCATGATCACGCTGAAAGAAATCGGGGCTTCGAGGTGATACTTCTCATCAGTGCAGGAAAGATCTTACCCAAACAGCAAAGTGTCCGGGACTCGAATAATTTTAGCGCGTCTCGACTGCATGTATGAAACTTTCATCCAAGAGAAAGACTGTTAACTAATTACAGCTCCATTTGTCAAAAACGTAATTGCATTTTCGGTTGACACTCCCTGTTTAATTCCAAACTGTTTATGTTTTGTTCAGAAATCAAAAAAATTATCTGAGAATTTTTCTACCAAATCTGTCAAATATTTTGAACGTTTTTTCGGTTTCCTTTTTCACAAAGCGGTTTATTCGGACCTATTCTCAGGGTGGAAAAAAAATATTCCGTTCCAAAAATTCCATTTATAAGTACTTGTTTTTGTATATATTCGGAAATATTTTAGTCGTGATAAATCCATGGCTTTATTAGGTTTGCGTTCAATTATTAGGTTTTCAACTTCCATTTCATTTGTGTTATATAAAAATATTGAGTCATTAATTATGTGTTGGAACAGTTTGCTATTTTTTTGTCAACATCACTTGTTGGTGTTCAATTATTTTACTATTCTTCCTATTGTTTTTGTATCCCATAACGATTTGGCAACTATCTTATAATCAATAATAATAATCAATTTAAGTTTCAGATGAGAGTTTAATTAGTTTATTTTCGTGTTTTTTATATTCCCGCTCTTTTGCTTTATTGATATTTTTCAAAGAGTTTTTGCCTACTTCGGGAAAATGTTATTATTCCAGTTGTTATTCATTAATTTTCAATTCGTGAGGTTGGTAATGTATTGTATCTCATACAAAGAAATTAGAAAGGTAAAACGGCGGAAATTCTGAGAGAGTATCTCTGATTCACCTCGCAGCACAAGAATTCACATTTTCTCTAGAGAGCTGACTGCTGAAATTGGGTCGCTTAAACGACCCGATGGAATATTCACGGCCTCTAGTAGAGCTTTTGATAGAAAATCACTTTCCTGGAAATCTAACTCTGAATAATAACAGACCTCCCATCTTTGAGGGCGCTAAACGCCCAAAAAAGAACGATTGGGAGGTCGTCAAGAAGGTTATCACAGCACCCACAGTTGATGGGCTATCAAATCGTTTCAGCCTTATATATCTTCTGGAGAGGATGGTATATTTCTATATCTTCTTCAAAACGAACTAGAAATAATTTTACCTATTCTCAAAAAATTGTATAGAGGTAGTCTGGTGTGGAATTATATGCCACCCAGTTGGTTGGCAGCAAAGGTGGTATATATACCTAAAGTGGGTCGGAAAGACCCACACTCTAAATCGGTACGACCAATCAGCCTCACATTCTTCCTGTTGGAAGGATATGAGAGGATACTGGACGGACACATCAGGAGGGTGGCATTATATGCATCCCCCTGAATAACCCCCAGTATGTTTATCAAACCAGCGAATCGACAGAGTTAGCATCAAACAACCTTGTAGAGAACACCTCCCAATCCCTTGACAATAAGAAGATTGCGGTTGCTGTATTTCTCGACATTGAAGGAGCATTTGACAATATACTAGGAAAGGAGTAGAATCGACCATATCTGGCTGAATCCTTGCCCTGCTGGGAAATAGAACTGCAACTACGACTCTTCAAGAGGAGACCATTAGGTTCAGGGTCACCAGGGGCTATCCTCAAAGTGAGGTTTAATCTCCCCATCTGTGATAGCTCCTGATGGATAGTCTGCTTGATGATCTCGACGGAAGGAAAGTAGACCTGCCAGCTTATGCAGATGATCTCGTCATCTTGGCAAGGTCCACGTCGGGAAAGGTAGCACGTTGGACATTGTTGACAGTTGGTGCCTGAGGGAGCAGATGTCTGTCAACCCCAGCAAAACTGTGATAATTCCCTTCACCAGAAGAAGAAAACTGGACGATCTAACGCCAGTTTCCCTTAATGGAACGCTCAATAGAAAAAGTATTACACAAAGCCATGTGATGATTGTCAGACCAATGATCACTTATGGTGTAGTTACCTAGTGGCCGAAGGCTTTACAGAAGAAGGCCCAGACGAAGCTCTCTGGCTTACAGAGACAGACTTATCTAGCCATCAGTGGTGCCATCAGTACCATACCGTCAGCGGCCATAGATATCCTTCTAAATCTATCTTTTCTTCCCATTTTTCAGGAGAGAGAGAGGCTAAATGGACTACATATAGACTTGTGCACATTGTCAATTGCACAAATCAATTTAATGCAGAGTGCAACAGACTGTTGGTTGACACTGAAAGTCACAGTATTCTGGAAATGACCTCTGACTTTATGCCTCCAACTGTCAATTACGAACTGCCTTATAAAGTACTGTTCCTAAGTAGAGAGGACTGGATCCTCCGGGATATTTCCAAGAGCAGTTGTTGGTTCACATATGGATCAAAAACACCTTCCGGTTCTGGTGCAGGTGTTTTCAGTCACAGACCCAAGACAGACCCCAATCTGCCTAGGAACCTATGCGACTGTATTTCAAGCAGAAATGTACGCAATTGAATTGTGTGCGAATAGATTGAAAAAATCCAACCTCATACACAAGTCAATAAAAAAATTTCTCGGACAGTGAAGCGGCGTTGGAAGCTCTTGAGTCCTACCAAGCAACGTCTAAATTGGAAGCAAATTGCCAAAAACGACTCTCCTCGATAGGAAGACTTAACAGATTACCTCTGGTCTAGATTCTTGGCCATATTGGCCTAGAAGGGAATGTGGCTGCTGACTCCCTTGCAAAGGAGGGTGCTGCAAGCAGCTTAATCGGACCTGTCATTGGCATCGCTACAGAATTTGGTAAACAAAGATTGAACACCTGGATGGCAAGATTTATGGACTTCTGGGATAATTTTTCAGGATTGGCTCACTCCAAGGCGTTTATTTACCCTCCGAAGCGTGATACCAAACAGTTGTTGTACTACAGTAGGGATGAACTACGATGTCTAACAGGCCTTCTTACAGGTCACTGTCATATGAATCATCATATTCAGAGACTCAGACTGTCGGAAGACAGCGCATGTCGCCTCTGTTTGGAAAATGATGAAACAGCAGAGCACATATTTTGTGCCCGCCCCGCTGGGGACTGAATCAGATTTTTAGAGTTCGGCAGAGCCGTACTCCCATCATCTGACCTGAATGACCACTCACCATACAAACTAATCGGCTGTGTTGAAAAGCTGGGTTTATTTGGTCGAGTGTGAATAGGTGTGCGCCACAATAAACCCTTGCGGGTTGCGGTGGATGGGCGATTAGACCCACTCACTTTGGACCTAACCTAACTCAACCTAATGTATTCTATCAGGTTTCTTTCTTGATATTTTGAATGGAATATAATGATGTTGTTTTCTATTATCGACTTGTCAAGTTACTAATCTTTGCCTTTGTCAGAACTCTTCTGCGCCACGGTTTTCAATTCAGCAATTTGAGTAGTAAGTGATTCTGTAATCATTTCAGTTTATTCTGATATTAGAGTCCTCAGTTCTTCGATTTGCATAGCAGTTTATCATTCAATATTTTGCACCTGGACTATAAAGTTCAGCGAGTTGTAGCAGATATTCGATATGTGGTTTAGATTATTTCTTTCTGATTACTCACACGTTCAGAAAAAAAATCATTATTGCATAAGTAGATATATCTTCACTGCTCATTTCACATGAGGATTAGATATTACACGCGGTCTATTGCCATATACACACTGAGATTGACGCGTGTGGGAACTATTATTTTTTCTAGGAATTCAATGTTATTTTTAAAAAACATTGATAAAGTTGATGACACCTTCGAAAAATAATATGAATGCCTAATCATTTATCTACCCGTGTTAGGAATCTACCCGTGTTAGAAATCACACGTTGAAAGGTAAGACCTCGTTAGTCTTTAGCTCGCACAAGTTTCCAAACTTCTGAGAGTTGTCGTTCGTATGGGAGCCACAGCAGATTAACAGAAAAACAGATTTGAAACAGACAGACAGACCCACGTGAAAGCTGAACACCTCCCTGAAATTTGCATTTTTTCTCCGATTTCGAAGAACTTCATTTTGAATTGTAGAGTTTAGAAAACTGTACTTTAGGACCAAATATCATTTATTTTCTTTCTACAAAAACCAAGGCCTGCTGCAAATATTTTTCTAGGTTAAAATACAAAAAATCGTGTTAGCGATTTTGTAGGAAAACATTAATAAAACCATGATGGTATACCAAATTTCATCAAAAAATATTCAATATTGATAATTCTGTGGTCGAATAAAAAAAAAATATTATGAATTAACCCAAGATCTGATGGACTGAAAAATAAAATAGACATTGAGGAATCGTTGATAATTATGTGGCAAATTAAATGAACGAATGAACATATACCTATTCAGTCGAATGTAGTCATAACTGGGGATTTCAATATCAATTTTTCTGATCTTGAATGTGTACATAGTCAAGAACTTTTGTCTTTTTTCATTGAACAAATGCAAATGGAGGATCCGACCTGCATTTCACACTATTCTGCAACTACAATTTGTGTGTTATTTTTAGTGGATTTCTTGCGAGGTACTATTTTGATACTACAGTTTCACAACCAAGTGCTTTGTCATTCTGTCAAATTGGTTTTTTCTGAAAGTATTTCATGTCTTTTATGAATTTTCTTTGGATATTTTCACCGCCCACAAAAACTCTTTTGACATCTGAAATAGAAATAGAAATAATCAGCTGAGTATAGACTTTAATTTTGTCTATTCCTGAAGACGGAGGCAGATTTTGACCTCCGAAACATTAATAGATATAAGTATTGTATGATTCCTTAGCGCTTTTTCTTTGATAAATGCGCGATATATACGACAAGTTACTGATAAATATATTTTTTTTGTGAAAAATGCTCTGAATCCACGCAGTAACTTATCGGGATGAACTGAAAAGTATGCTTTTTCTGCACGTGTATAAAGTTCTCCGTTGCAGTTTCCATATTTTTCAGATTGTGGAAGGTGAAAATGCCCAGAGAAAGTTTGACAAAACGGATTTTCGTCCATAAAAAAAGATTCAGAGCGCCATATTACATATTACTGTACTTGGAAAGAAGAAGAAGAGGTAGTGGACAGCACTCGAAGCTGACAGCTGACAATTTAATGCACGTCAATACGTTATCGTCTTATGCCTGTATTTGCCGTATACCAGTAAACGAAGCTTAAGGGGTAAGCTCGCTTAACGCTTCAGTTTTGTATGCAGCGTATCCACAAACGCCTAAATTTGGCGGCTTTATATATAAAGCCAAGCTTATGTAGACATCAGAACCTCTCTTTTTATTTTTTAGTTTTGGAAATAATGTAAGTGTCGTTTTGCTGAAATGTTTTAGTAAACGGACTTGTGAAATTAAAATCAGTTATTACAGAATGATGGAACTAGAAGATGAAATCATGCTGAAAGACGATAATGGCATCTTACACATCATTGATTTTGAATATCCACAAAGAATTTTTAGATGGCCCAACTATTTCGAGAAAATGGATGATATGGCCTTTTATAGAAGATTCGGACTGACCAAGCTAACAACACTAGAAGATCATTTAGAATTCGAAAACGATTTGTAAAAAAACATTCAATTGTTTTTACTTTTTTTAATACAATCACATAAGATATAACTGACCACATATGTAACATAGCAAATTTATAAGTGGTTTTATAGAATTATTATTGACAAAATGGTTTAGACTTTCATGGCTGAGATTTTCAGTGTCATTGCTTTTCGTGTTTGAAAGCCGTGGGTTTTTGGAATTTCTTCCTGACGTTTCGCTGGCGCGATTACTACGAAGCCTAAAAGGTGGTCATCGGACAGTAAGCCATGATGGTTGAACCTCTGAAGAAGGTAGCTACTCGCGCCAGCGAAACGTTAGGAAGGAATTCCAAAAAACAATGGCTTTCAAACTCGAAAAGCGATAACACTGAGAATTATTATTGTTTAGCAGAGCTGACTATCGGCCGAAATGCAGGTAGTCCTGAGTAGAACATTTCTCTCTCAGATATTATTTTACAATACAGGAGGCTATGATTGAATTACAAAAATTAATTCTCCGTTGGGGTAAAGTTTGGAACTCTTACTCATTCATTCATTTTGCTTGTAATAGGTATGAAAATTCACTGATAAGTATGTTCTTTTGTCTGATTCTGATACATTTCGACAAAAAGGTAAAAGTAAACAATCGGAACTCCAATTTTTATTAAATTCACCTAATATTCGATAATTATTCCCGAAAAGATACAACGTTGCCAAGTTATTTTGACATTTAGTTGAGCTACATTTATTGTTCTGTGGTGCATACCGCAAACATTTAAGCTTGGCTTGAGTTTTTTGCGGGTTTACGCAAGCTTCGCTTTACACAGAAAACGGTGAATACGAGCATTAGTAGCTGAGGTCATTACATGATGGAAGAGAAGAAGAAGATTATTGAATTTTTTCTATTCATATAATCTCCAGTATTTTGAAACTAACAGTCTCGAGTATTATAAATTATATTTTAACAAATTACGATGGAAATAAAGAGAGTTCATCTGATTGTAGCTCGAGTGAAAGAGCTACCGCAGTTGAAGTTGAAATTGAAGTTGACAAAAAAATACAAAAAGGCTCAAAAACAAACTTTTTCTCAACATTGGTTGTCTGATTCAAACTTGAAAAGATAGATTGGAACTGTCACAAATGGTCGTTCAAGAGCTCAGTATGCTTTTGCAACTGTATTCTGTACTGTACTCAGTACAAAACCTGCAAGTTCTGTGGTATTTACTTTTGGAAAGGGCGCATGCGCGAACTGAATCGTGTCAGATATATAAGGGTAACGGAATATGAAGCAGTGTTGCGAAATGTTGCTTCATGTGTAACGAGTAGCGACTTCATAGTTCATTCATCCAGTTGGCAACATTGGAAGCGAGTTGCACGAATGCTGGACAAACATTCCAAATGATGAATGAGATGGTTGTTGCTGTGAAATGTCTTGATCGTTACATTAATGCCCACCGGAATGTGGAACTGGAAAACCTACATGATTCGAAATAAGTCGCTGAAATTCTCAAGGCGGGCACAGTTCGGTTCAATTTAAAATACTTGCATTCTCTATTTACCAAAATCACAACTATCACAGGAATACAGTCCTTGGTCATTGATACTCAATATAATTGAGCTCTTTGAAGGGTTCATACTAATGCCTTGTGGTATTAAGGAACTGCCGTCTCCCCCAGAAAACTGATCAACTTCTCAGCAGTTCAGAAATTGATCAGATAAGGATTACGTTCAAAATACCTTGTAGGTGGCAGTAGTAAAATCGACTACAAATGCTACCTCACATTTTACAATACTAATAATTTCAACAATTGCTACTATAATTATACTATAATTATCAAAAATTTGAATTTCATAGGTACTGCTTACCTGTAAATCTAACATCTGAGGAACGATTAAGTAGACCCATACTGTCAATATAATAAAAAACACAGATACGATTTGGAATCCTACATCGACTGATCTCACAGTTTTTGTTGATGATATATCTTCATCATCCACACACCAAAGAATGGATTCAAAATCTTCTCCAGAGAAAGTGGTGACACAAAAACTAGAAGTAAAAAAATTGAAGATTCAGAAACACATACATTGGTTTTAAGACATTTTTCCAAACATGTATCTCAATGCAATGGAAAAAACATGTTCATTAGTTCTTTTTTTACCTAATCTTCATTCTGAAATGTCATAGTAAAAAATCAATTCAAAATAATCAACTTTTCAAAATCTACAAAAACATCCATTTTCTGTTCATTAGTTCTCAGTTAACATAGTTGCTATTCTGCAATGTCACAGTAAAAATGATAGTTTGAAATAATCAATTTTTCAAAATCACTGAAAAATTCAAATCTCGGAAAGTTTCTAAGAGTTCCCCCTGTCATGGGAGCATACTAAATTGAGTTCCATTATGACGTTTCAGCCTGCTTTATTGCCTCCATCACATTCCTATAAAACCCTGCAGACAAATTTAATCTTTTGAAATCAAGACTGATATCAGCTTGAGGTTAGAGTTTTCGTGTTCTGTGATATCATTATGTTATATAGCTATTGTTCATGGGATTTTGCTGATGAATTGAAAACTATGGATTTGAAAACATCTGACTGGAAACTGCGAACATTATTTTATGCAACAGAAGTATTCAACACATTAAATCTGTTCAGAGAACAATAATTCCATTTAATTTCCTTTGAATCTCACACTTTTCCTCTCATTTTTTTCATTTATTCATTTATTCATCAATTTTTAAATAATAACTTTTCGTAAAAGTGAGGTTTTCTTAGATGACAGAACGGAATACTCATTTGTATTTGTTTGAAGGTGATTGACAATGTTTCATAATGAGTTTCACTGGTTCGGACTTCCATTGTCTCCTATTTTGAAATGATTTGAAATCCC